>JAULJZ010094868.1:0-12124 GCA_032270985.1 Heliamphora pulchella
TTATGGGTCAGAGTACAATTATAGTTCTTTAGTGGTGTGAACTGTAATTCAGTGTTTTATAAAAATTGCAAAAATCGTTGCTGATTTTTCATAATTACAGATACCGCTACGAGATTTGCTTAATTACAAAAATCGCTGATGGGTGTATGTTCCACTGAAAGTTTTACTCATAATTACTCCATAGGTCCCTTCTATAGCCTTATAATTATGCGAGTAGGCTGAACTAGTTTCATAACTTAACTTGTCTTTCAAGACTAAAACTGTCCAAGTTCTGTCGCTACGAGTTCTTGATAGATTGTAACCCACACTACATTCAAGAATCGCATAAGGGAATACAGTAGAAGATTTGACAAGAGTTTCAACTCGGAATCAAAAACGTAGTTGAAAATTTGACCGGTAAAAAGGCATTCTTTTAAATTACCTGTAGTTGCACGATTTTAATTTTGATCATTTGTTATCAAAAATTTTATTTAGAGCCCATTTCGGCGTTTACCCGTTCAGTTATTTTTTTATCGAAAATTGTTTGTAAAAAATAATAATTTTGGCAGTTTTGCCTCCAACAATTGGTATTAGAATTGTTTTATTTTTTATTTATGATTATCGGGGTCGGGTAGTTTTAGAACTGTGCTAACTTAGTTTTACAGACGTTCTAATCCCGATTTTATGATCGTGATTTATTTCATATTTGATTGAATGGTTTGAATGATGATTATTTTTTTTTAATCACGAGAGTTGACCGTGATATATCGAATATGAGCTTTTGGGACATAGGTTCGATGTAATAGTTAATTTTATGTTTTTAAATATCTGTTTAGATTATTTAAAAGCATGTTGAATATATTTAAGAACACGAAGAACAGGCGACGACACCGATGGTGGTTTCGGGAGTTTCGAGCCACGGATCGCGATAATTTTTTTATAATTTTTTTGACCTATTTTTCAATAGTTTTTTTTTTGCATAGTTTAGGCTTAAAAAACAGTATTAAAAATAGTCCCAAAAACAGGAAAAGAAAAACTGCATGTCATATAGCGAAAATTAAATTTTTACAATTTTACCTTTACAATTAAATTAATTAATTAAAATGGAAAAAATCAATGAGAGAGAGATAGAGAGATTTGTCGCCGTCGAAATGGTCGTCGTTAAATTTGTGCCCCGTTGGAATGGTCGCCGGATCGACCATGATTTCTCTCCTACTACTGATTTTTCCATCTCAATTTTCTATGAAATCAACTTAAGAAACAAATCTTCAACTAAAAACCACATGTTTGGGAAGAAAAATAGGGAAAGAAACTAAAACAAAAAAAAATTGAGGGACGACGATGAAGATGGAGAACCCGAGAATGGCGTTATCGCTCGATTAATGAGTGAAGGAGACCCACAGAGAAATTTTAGTGGTCGTGAAGATGGAGAACCCCAACAACTAGTCCATGGTCGAGCTCAAAGGCCCTGTCGCCGCCGACGAGGACTTCCTCCTCCACTCTGCCAACAACGGAGTGCCGAACCACCCCTAACACAAATCTCACAGGAACAAGAACGGTGCCATCGCCATCCACCTAAGCAAAATTAGGGTTTGGAATTTTATTTAAGATTCTGAAACCCTAGAATTTGATTTATGTACACCAAAATCATTCATTTAGAAACCATGAGGAATTAACATAAAGAAGGGGTTTGAAGGAGTTTTAGGATAGTTTCGTTCATCAATTCCGAATCGATTTAGTTTCGAGGTATTCATGCATTGATTGGATTTATGAATTTGTATTTGTTCTTTGGATTTAGTTTAGTTAATTGTTATTTTTCATTGATTGTTCTCTGTTTGGAGAAAATTACCATGTCTCCTCCCACCACTAGCATGTCTCCAATCAAACACCTCTAAACCCTATTGCTTCGTCTTTGACAATTACAAATCCACCACAACCAAATCACAAATCAATGTAAACGTTACTTACACTTATATGTAAACGTTACTTACATTAAATCCGAGTTCGACGATTGCAAATCCACCACAACCAAATCACAAATCAATGTAAACGTTACTTACACTTATATATATATATATATATATATATATATATATTCTCGATTTATTCTCAATTTTGAACCATTTTGAGAATCAAATTGTCCAAATTCAAGTGATCTGAAACGAGTTTTGAATTATTTGGAAATCTAAAGATGGAGCGAATGCCACAAATGGTTGGATAAATTATTTATTGAGCTAGTTTCATGGAAACCAATGTTCTCGTGGAAGGCAAATTTGATATTTTATTAATTATTAATACTATTATTATTTTGTAATTAACGGTTCTTTAACAGAGTGGTTCTTTAACTGAGAGAAGACGGAGAAAATATATATGTATATTGTTGATAAAGTAAGGGATGCCAATTCGATTTTAAAAAATAGAAAGAATTATTTTTGTTTTTGTCAGTAATTTTAAGTGAGGTCAATGTAATTCATTCTTTTTATATTTTTAACTTTAAGAAAATATATAAAAAATTTAATTTAAAGCTAATTGCCGAATAAGGCCTTAGTATATATTTTATATTTTTATTTGCTAAAAATTCCATAAATACTAACGTGTAACCGCAAACATAAACACTAAGAGAAGCAATTATTTGTTGCATTGGAAGGATTGTGTCACAATTTCACTGTGATTTTTTTGTTTAATTTTATAATGATAGATTTTAAAATAAAAATATTACATCTTATTTTTATTAAATAATTAAAACACAAAAAATATTTCAGATAACATATATTATAATTATTTAATTTTTAAAAATACCACCGTCAGAATACCAAACTACTTCCTCGGTCTCGACCTGTGGGCAAATTTTGGAAGTATTTGTCTGCGACTATACCTTTATTTAGCTTTTGAACTAAATTTTTTTTTCATTTTTTAAGTTTTTTGACTTTTTAAAAAAAAATAAATATAAAAATATGTGAAAAAGTCAATTAAAACCAAATAAATAGGTTTTTTAAAGAAAATTTTAAATAATTTTTTTTTAAAAAAATTAATCCAAATATAGGCTTATTAAAAAACCCACAAGTTTTATTTTATTTTCTATAGTTTTGAATAGAAAATGCTAATCGTCTCACAATGAACAGTAAATAATAAATAAATAATATATAAATATTTATATAAAATTTATTTAAATTTGCATAATAAATTTTACTTTTAAAAATGTATTAATATTTTAAAAAATATTTTTATTATTTACTGTCGAGTAGACAATGATTGACAAAACCCTTTTTTTATTATTATGATAAACTAAACACATATGTCAACCTTTATTTTCTTAATACCAGTTATATAGAACCTTATATATATATATATATATTATTTTGTTGTATGCATTACCAAAAAATTAAAAGAATAAAATAAAATTTTTATAAAATATATTTACATAAAATATATATTTATCATAAAATATTTTACATTGAAACAAGCGTTTAAATTAAGTTATTTTTCCCAAACTTAGCCTTCATTTGGCTATCGACTTAAAGTTAACTTTTACGCTTTTCGCTTAAAGTTTCAAAAGCCGAAAAATCTCATTTTTTTTTTCATTTTTTAACCCTCAACTTTTAATCTATTTGCTTTTTAACTTTTCTCATAATAATTTTTAATTTTATCTTTCTATATTTAAAATTATACAAATTCAAACTAAACAATCATGCCCAACTCATTTAAGTAGAGGAGTAACTATGAAATTTCATATTGACTTATTTGAGTTTTTTAGTGATTTAGAAATTACTATTTTTTTAACCAAATAAATTTTTTAACTTAAAATAACTTAAAAGTCAACTTAAAACCAAGTTGTTAAACAAACTCTTAATTTTAGTTTGTGTTTGACCTGGCTTTTAAGTTAAATTTTTTGATTTTTTTCACTAAAAAAGGTCACTTCGTTTGGATTCTCACGAAAAAGTCAAATTTTTTTCACTTTTTTTCTCACCAAAAAAGTTATGATTTGACCAAAAAAAAGTATGATTTGATACTAAAAAACCTAAAAATCTTTTTAAAAAATTTAGTCCAAACACACAGATTTAGAAGCAAAATAAAAGTTCATTTGTCTGTGGGACCCAAGTAAAAAATTAAAAGGAATATCAAATCGTCATCCAAACAGGAGTCAAGGAATGAGGTTTAAACTAACCAGGATAGAAACCAAGCCTAGCTTTGTAACCAAACGCTGCAACAGATTTCGGATCTCGAACTACGGAAGCATTAAATGACCTCTCTGTTCACAGAGTGTCGTGCGTCTGTACATTACATAAGGGGAAATTATTACCTACACCCGATTATCACGTGTTATCATTTATGTTGGAGCTGTTTGACTGTCAGCAACTTTTAGTTGTTGGCTATTAATTTTATTTATAAATTATAAATTATTTTAAATATTTACAATTTTTGTTATAATTTATAATTATAATATTTATCAAATAATTATAATTTTTATAATAAATTATAATTTATAAATTACTAATTTTAGTAATGCTAAAAACCATCGCTATATTTGTAGGCTTCCATGGTAAACTAGCTTAAAAATTATTATTATTTGTATTTTCAATCAAGAAAATTAAATTTAATACAAAATAAATTATTTGATACTTTTCTCAAATTGGTTGTTTAGTGCTTATTTGGGATATGTAAAACGTTTCACTTTTAAAATATTTAGTTTTTTCAAAAAAAAGGAAATAAAAAAAATTAGATTGTTAGGTATAATTTTTTATAGTAATTTTTTTATTTTCTATTGAAATGTTTAAAATACTTTACTTTTAGTTTTTAAGTTGTAGTGTTTGGAATACTGACACTTTTTTTTTTGTTTTATGAGTAAGGTTGACTTTTTTAAGTAAATACATTATAATAATTTTGTTTAAAAAAAATTAGGTTGTTTAGAATATGTACTGACTTTTTTTTCTTATATTAAAAGACGAAAAAAAAGTTAAACTTTATTTTGAAATCAAACAAGACAGCTTAAAAGTCAAATTTTTGTAAAAAAAATTGACTTAAAAACTATCCCAAATAGGCCCTAAATTAAAAAGTTAGGTTTTTTACTTTTTATTTAAATTGAATAATTTTATCTTTTATATAACTATAAATAACAAGCATATATATATATATGACTATTTTAACTATTTTTATATATAAAAATATTTAATTTTACTAAAATTATATAAAATTAAACAACGTACTATTTATTCTTAGGAGATCTTATTCTCATTCAACTACCATCCCGTACAAAAAAAATACTATATTAATATTCCATTCTATAATACTTTAAGCACTATCATAAACATAATCCTTCCACTCACTGAGCCTTAGGGATATTGTTATATTTGAAAAGTGGTGAGAGTTTAAATAGATTTAATACTATAGAAATTAATGTTTTGATTTAATTTTTTTAACTTTTTAGTTTTTTTTTTCTTTTGCCAAATAAATCATGTTAGTTTGCTTGTATATTTAGTTTAAAAAATCAAAAAACTTTATTGCCAAACGAGACCATAATATATAAAAAGTTTTTTTTATGTATACCAAATAAATTATTTTTAATTTTAAATAATTGTTCTTACATTAAAGGACTCATCAAAATTGAGCAATTATTTTATGTAGGAAGGGGCAATATTCCATTTTAACTTGGGTTACACATTTGTGTAAGTCCCACAACTTTATCAAAGAAATAAGTTGTTGATATAAAATAATAAATTAAAAAGAAAAACGAGTTAAAATAAGTCAAATATGTTGTTTTATATTTATAAATGTGTTTTATGATTTTATTTGCCTTAAATTAAATTTTTTAAACTATTTAACATAAAAAAAGAACACTAATCACAGTCTTTTGAGCCATATATAATAGGCAAAAAATGTATTAATATTTATAAAAATAAATTTTACTTTTAAAAATATATAAATATTTTAAAAAATTATTTTTATTATTTTATTATCTTTTACCTACTGAACTGTAGTTAACATGACCCTATACATAATATTACTTAATATTTTAAAATTAAAAAATTATTTTTCCTATTTATTTTTGTGCATACAAAATGTACATACTTAATGAGATAAGATACTTTGTCCTATAAATTATATGTTCTTCTATTCTAATACATTTAAAGCCAATGAATCATATTAGAATGTCACGGTATGAAAATTTTGAAATATAATCAATAGTTCTCAATAAATTAGAATAGAAGAATATGTTATTTTCAAGATATTGTAATCTTTTTCCCAATTTTTTTGTCCAAATTCTCTGTTCTTATATATTAAAAATTGTTGAATCATATTAAAATACGTTGAGATTTAATTACTAATTTTCGAACGCAAAATATTAAACTTCGTTTGCTTCAATGTAAAATATTGTAGCTATTTCTCAGTGTTTCGTTTGATAAAAAGAATATATTTTTTTTAAGCAAAATATTTTATTTCATAAAACTAAAATTAATTTTTAAAAAATAAAAAAAATATAAGTTATTTTACAATGGTAGTGCTAATAATGACGATTGAGACGACAACAGTGGCGTTACCGATAGAGGCGGTAGTTGTGGTAGCGACGATAGTGGTGAGAGCGGTGATGGAGTGCTAGCACATAAAATTACATAAAAAATTATTTTTTATTGTAAAATATCTTACGTCAAAACAAACAAAATTTTAGTGAATAAATATTTAGAAATATATTTAATAATTCTCAATAAATTAAAATTAAGAATAATATAAATTTCAAAACAGATTATATTTGTTCGTACTTGGTGTCAGTTTGGTGTATTTTTTAAACTTGACTTTTAAGAGATTTAATTTTTTTTTAAAAAATAAAAAATAAAAAAGTGAGTATTTGGGATAATTTAAAAAAGTAAATATTAAAAGAAAAAAATTAATTTTTTTTAGTTGCCTTGCAAACTATGCTAGAATATTAGCACAAACAAAGTAGCTTAAAAGCTGGACTTTTTTTAAAAAATCAACTTTTTTCTTAATCTCAAACAGGAGTATGGGGAGCGGTGCCTAAAAGAGCAGCATGCTCCTGTGTTTTATTTGGCGTGTTTTTTGAATAAATTTTTATGATTCAATTTGTTCATTACGTAAATTTCTTCGAATTTGTTTAGTATGTAAAATTTTAGATTTATCAGATATTTGTAGCTAAATGATTGAATAAGATGTCTTAATATTATTTTATAAATAAATAAATAAATATTATAATTTAAAAATATTGTAAAAATCAGATGAATCGAAAATCTTATTTAGTAAACAAACTCAACGAGTTCTCCGTAATAAACGAATTAGATCATAAAAATTTATTCGATAAACAAGCCTAACAAGGTGCAGCACAAGCGTGCTGCCGCAGCACGACCCCAAACAGGGCCTTAAATCCAGCCAATCCATCGCTGGCACACGACACGGAATTATTATCCCTTCTTTCACAGCTCGCACGGAATTATTTTTCCAGAGGTAACAGCTCAGCAGAACAGAAGATCTTCTGGAAAGAGGTGTTGTAACTTTCCAGAACAACACTGGATCCGGAGTGATTATGATGTGACTCCTTTCTCCCCATTTATTTTCATGAAAAAACCCAATAATAATATTTATGTAAAAAAAATGCTAATCGAATCCTATTAAATTATAATTAAAAAAATTATAATGTATAGATATCTGTAAAAAATATATTGATATATGTAAAAGTGGTAGGCTTCACACCAAAAAATATATTGATATTAAATTTTTTTTCTATATTAAGCTATTATTCGAAGCTTATTGGGCTCTCTTTATCAGTACTTTTTATATAAACATCTCGTTTGTTAAGTTAATTTTTTTTAATTTTTAAATTATTTTAAATTAAATAAATAAAAAATTCGTTTGATAAATTTTATTAGTGACTTTTAAGCCAAAGAAATAATTAGCCAAAAAGCTTAGCTTATGCCCTGATTGAAAATCTTAATTTTTTGATGTTTTATTTAAAAACGTTAAAAAATTAAAGTTATTTAAAAAATTAAATCAAAGTACAAGTTTTTAGAATATATTCTATTTAAATTCTTACTACTTTTAAAATACAATAATGTTATTTATTTATAATTTATTTACTACCATTACTAATTATATATAATTATTAATATTAAATATATAAAAGGGTAAAATTATCTATTTTGAACAAAATACAAAAAAAAATTTACTTTTTATCTAAATAATTAACTTAAAAAAAGCTATAATTGGTAAGTTACCAAACAATATTATTGTATTTTAAACTAACTTAAAAACTAAGTTACTAAATAATTTACTTTGAACTCAATTTAATTTTTTATCAGTCTCAGTTTCTCTACAGTCAGCAGAGCTTCTAGTGACTAATTTTTAGCACTTACAACATTTTATACTGTTCGAACTTCTTACTGAACCAGAATGTCAAACTCGAGATACAAAATTCAATGGGTGAAAAATTAAAATGTGTTATGCTGAAATATACTTTTTATAAATTGTTAACTTTAGTAAATTCTTTAATGTATTTATTTTTAATTATTCAACCCATCAAATTGTCCAAATCGCTAGGTTAAAATTACCTAAAAAAATTAATAAAATTGCTAGTTTTAAATATGAGGAGGTTTGCAATGGCTTGAAAAAAAGTTCACTTACTGAAAAAATATAAAAAACGGGAAAGATTTTTTTTTCTTTCCAACCCAATAAGAAATTGAGACGGTCAAGCTAATCTATGAACGATTGTAGAAAACAAAGTGTTTGTTATGCTTAAAGGTACAATAAAGTCTAGTGCACCTTTAATAAGTCTAAACTTTATGATTCGAATCATTTCATTTACAGAATATGTCGGGAATATGTCATTCATGAAAAAGTACCGATGGATAATTCGCCACGTTTGAGTAACATGATTTATGATTTATGATTTATGATTTATTTAGTTTATAAACTATTAAATAAGTTATATTTTTTGAATAATCAAATAAGTTAAAAATATACAAATAAGTAAATAAGTCAATAAACTAATAAACTTACTTATAAACCAAATAAGCTAACATATAAGCCAAAATAAGTTAGTTTATAAGCCAAACAAATTGGCTTATAAGCCAAATAAGCAAAAAAATCAAATTGTTACTCAAACATACTGACTTATTTATATTTTGATTTATTTACTAATAAGTAAATAAGCCAATAAATCAACCACACAGGGCCAATATTATTCACATGATCAAGTTATTTATGTTCAATTGCAAGATGTTAAAATTGTATTTGTCTTTTATTTTTTTAAATAACAATTATGATTTGAGCATATAACTAATAATATTTGATAATTCAAAATTTTGTTATGAATAATCTATTCAGCAAACTCTAAAAGTTTAACGACTCAAATCATACAATTAAACAAAAATTCAACTCTATTAGAGATCAAAGTAAACCTATGAAGTGGAGTCACCACAAAAAATTGAGACCGGGGGGTATTGGGACAAATTGCTAAGATCTTATGATTGTATCCATAATTTTAGTCAAAATTAATCTGGATAGGCAATAGCCAAAACAGATTTCAGATTAAATTTTTTTAATATCGAACAATTAAAAATAAATTTTGATAATACTCTCAAAGTTAATTTAGGATTATACATTTCAAAGATCAATTGATTTGAATCTATTTGCAGTCAAAAAGTTTAGTCAACAAACTTTCATTCTTACAATCAAATCTTATGCTGTATTTCCAAATTCTATAACTTAATGATAGTGTGGGTCACGTTCTTTGTGTTCTTCAAAATTCGTATTGATTAGACTTAAATTTTCAGAGAACGTGAAAACTCTACCCACCTAATCACTTGCCTGAATAATATGAATTTTGGTGTCAGAGTTTATAACCGTATTTAAATAGGTTACAACAGGGACCTGTGGAGTAAATAAAGCGTGAGCTTCTAATGCAATTAAAAAATCCTATCTTAACCAATAAGTAATTTCATAAAAACATAAATTATAATTCATTCTACTAAATAATTATAATTGTACTCCCAGCCTTATTATCAAAATTGTAGTATTCGAGCTCCTGTTATTAAATATTTTTTTATTCTCCTCACGTTAAGATTACATATATCCTCTGATTAAATTAAATTACTAAAAATTATATTTAATTGGCTTTTTAAAAAAATTTCTTAACACATTTCACTTTACTTATTTGATTGCCGGATTATAAAATCAACTTACAGGGTTTGACTCAGTCCAAATTTGTAAGCTTCCCTAAATGAGTATTGTCATACTTGATATTTCAGAATGTGAATTCCGTCAATAATTAATACTCACCATATAATTAACGTCGTCATCCAACTTGCCGAAATTATAGACCCATAAAAGATTGCACCATCTAATGAATCAAAATAATAAATATTAAATATATATGTTTAATAACAATCATTAAATATATATTCAGTATAAAATTAATTAATTTAACTTGGTCATGCTCAATATAGTCGGAACAAATGTCGAGAAGATTACCGTTCTATATAATCAGGACAGATCTACTAAAATATTGTACTACAGTCGAACTGATGGTGTGTCTAATTTCATCTAAGACTGTAAATCAAATACTTATATCTTACAAGAACCAATAATCTAGTTTTCTGTATGTAAGCCGAACTCTACACACCAGATTAAATACTGTGTAAAATAAAAGACATTCATGCACGATATTAAATAAATAATGAAATGCATATATTGCTCATTAAAATTCTCATAAAATAAAAAAATTAATTTTGTTAAGAAAATAAAATTAAATACCAAAATCAAAATTATGATTTTTAGTAAACAACCTTCATAGGGAGTTGGCAAAATTGCTTAAGAACGAGAAGACCGCTCATTGCAAGAGGGTGGTCAAGTTCAAGAGTGGTCTGAACTTGGTCTAAGTTTATTCATGTTGATGACTAGAGAGGGTGGAGCATCATACCTGTGAAAGGAGTGCAGGTCAAGGCAACTAACAGTTCTTCAAGATGGTTAAAAATTCAAGCAAATGTGGAGATTATTAGATTTGTATCTCGAATTTTTGAATAAAACCAGAAATCGACACTAATTGGCGCTAGTATGGCGTTTAAGTGCCGGGATACCAGAAACCGACGCTAGTTAGGCGCTTAAGTGCCCAAACGACAGGGAGCGACAGTGCATGGCACTAGTACACGCTTAAGCGCCGCTACGACGTATTGAAGTTATTTTTAGAATTTTTTGGTGATGACTTATACATATATGGACTCTTTTGTGTTAGTTCTAGGCAACCGAAGAGGGAGTGAATTGGATCTTAAAAAATTAATAACAATTTTTAAAATATTTTTGAAAACCTTTTAATATAGCAAACAAGTATAGCAAGACAATCAAAGATTAAAACAATGCAAATATTAAAAAGGTTAAGGATGGAGAGAATGAACTAGACGCCAATGATTTATAATGGTTCGGCTTCTTCCAAGTTTACGTCCACTCCTCAAGTTTTTTCTTAAGAATTTTCACTATATAGAATGCTTCATGGGTGTATTCCAAGTCTTACATCCTCAAGACTTCATTTGAGAATATCCACAAGGATACGAATGTTTACGGGCACATTAAAAGGCCTTACAACAGCAACAAGATGATTTTATAAAAACAATTCTTATTTTTTTTAATCATTTTTGAACTCTTCTTTGATGAGATTTACTCACTTAATCAAAGGATAAATGGTGACTCACCCTTGGATACAATAAATGAAGTGTTTAGATGAGAATCACTCACTATCTTTACAGAAATTGATTAGTAATAAATGAAAAGGTAAAGAGAGATGAGGTACAAAAACTGAAGTTACAGCAATAAATAAAAGCTTGAAAATTTTTAGTTTAAATCAAGTAATAAAACAGTGATTGTAAGTCACCAAAGAGTTTAAATGCTGGGGAGTAACTCCTTACGTAAATTCTTGAGCATTCATGACCGTTGGAGGTAGGTGAGGGCATTAAATGCCAAAAATTCAACCGTTGAAGTCTACCGCGAATTTGAATTTTTGTCGCAGGTGTCAACACAATTTCTTTAGGGTTGACACAAAATGTCTAGGGCAAGGATTTTCAAGTGATTGAGCCGACTAAATTTTTCTGAGGTGTCGACACAATTTCTGCAATCTTTTTCACCAACAAAACGGTGCCGACACATTTAGATA
>JAULJZ010094879.1:0-12123 GCA_032270985.1 Heliamphora pulchella
ATTAAGCTAGTTTGACAAGAATTGACTTTTTGACTTATTTATTGTGTAGGAATTTTAAATAATGATTTGTTTACTTTGGTTGACCTATAATATTATATTAGTATGTATATTACTTGCATAGAAAGTCTTGGGTCATAATAATGCTTAATTTATGAAAGTTTTTCTCATTTTTGAGCTTAAAAAGGCAAAAAATGACTTTTTGGCATAAATTCCTAGGTGGCTGGCCATTCAAGGGTATTTTTTTTATTTTTGTTGTTATTTTATCTTTTGTTACTTAATTGTATCTAAATATCTAATTTAGGGTGTCCATGTGTCAAAATTTGAATTTTTAAGACTTTTTGCTATACTAGGGGCAAAATGGTTATTTTACCATAATTATGGGAATTTTTTATTTTTTACCTCACATTTCATGTTATTTACTTAATTTAGGATATTATGAGTCTTCTCTGAGGATTAGGGTTTTTCCTCTGAGCATTTGGTCTCTTTAGGGTTTTCGGATCGAATTAAGATTTTCGGGCCGAGTTAGAGTTTTCGATCTTCTAGTGACCTATGATCTTATTGGCTTACCGTCGCTAATACTAGAATTTGGGCTAGATCACTACACGGGTCGTTACAAACTAGATTGCTTCAACTAGGGTCCGAACCGGGTCGTTACAAACAACATCTCATATCATCCATAAGCATAACAGCTCCAAATTTCCAACTACAATGCCTTTTCGATTTATTTTTGGTTCTCGATTCTTAGAGTATTTAAAGAGATAGGGATATTTTGAGAGATACTAGACATAATGTTTAGAGATTTTACTTACTTATTTGAGAAATCGAAGGAGAGTGGATGATGGATTAGGACTTAGCTTTAGAAAATTTCCCTTGATTCTTTCCTTTTTCTTCTTTTTTCTCCCTCAAACTCCCCTTAACACTCAAGTGCAAAGAGGTTCTGGTCTCTCCCCTTCTCTTGGCAAAAAATATCATGTACAGTAGCGGGTGTTTGGCTTACTTTATATAGACAAGGGCTAGGTGACACAAAGGGGACAAAAAGTATTTAAAAGACTTTCTTCTTTTAATTAAATGAGACTTCAGTCGATTTGAGATGGTTCAACTTTTGAGGCTAAAAATTAGATATGGAGAATATAAATTTCTACGGGTCAGTTTGGGGGACAAAAATTTGATCCTCCATCAATCAAGGGGCTTTTCTTGGTTTTTGTGCCTTAATGTGCAAAAAAATGCATTAAAAGTTAATTTGATGTATCTTTTTGGTGTCTTTTCCTACTGAGACTTATTATTTTAGTACGTTTATGATAAATTTAGTATTCTCATGTATTATCATAGTTTCCATAGCAATTGATCAAATAGTATAGTCTTTTAAGTCAAGTTAAGCTATTTTGGCAATATTTGACTTTTGACTTATTTTGTTGTGTATAAACTTCAATAATGATTTATTTTCTTTTGTTAACCTATAACACCATATTATTATGTATATTACTTGTTCAACAAGTATTGGATAATCGTAAGGCTTTATTTAATACCTTTCTCATCATTTTAAGATAAAAAGAAAACAAAAAGCTATTTTTTGGTTCTCTTCCCAAGGTGGTCGGTCACTAAGTGGCATTTTTATCATTTTTTATGTTATTTTGTCCTTTTCTACTTAATTGTACTTAAATTCTTGATTTAGAATGTCCATGTGTTAATATTTAGGTTTTTAAGACTTTTTGCTGTACTAGGGGCAAAAAGGTCATTTTACCCTAGTTATGAGGATTTTTTATTTCTAATTTATTATTTCATGATATTTACTTCATTTAGAATATTGGAAGACTCTTATGGTGTTAAGATTTTTTGTTGCTTGAGTTTTAGACCTTTTAGGGTTTTCAGGCCAAACTTTGGGTTTTGGACCTCTTCCGTGCTATATGGCCTTGTGGTCTATCTGTCACTAATACTAAGGTCCGAGCAGGGTCTTTACATGAGTCATTATCAATCGAATTATTACAACTAGGATCTGGACCGAGTCGTTACAAACTACCCCCTTAAACAAATTTTATCCCCGAAAGTTTGTCCCGTACTTCATCGTATGAAAGGTTGGGGATGCTTTACCAGCATGGTGCCTTCTCGTCTTTAGGTTGACTTTCTTATTTCATCACGTCCATTGGTTCCCTAGTTGGTCAAGCAACGTTCTCCTTCCCAAGCCTCATGTTCCTTGTTGAAGTTGATTTTCTTAATATTCGTAGTCTCGCTTTCGTCAACGAATATTGTAGTTTCTTCCCCTTGGTTGCGGGCATTCAAACTTTTTATGTTCGAATTTATTGCAATTAAAACAGACTATCGGATCTGTTATCCCCTTATTGTTCTTTCCAGTTAGTTTGTGAGTACGGCTTCTTAGGGACAAACACTCGGTTGCTCCTTACAGGTTCTTCAAAGTTGGTGCTTCCCTTCCTTTGGTTCCAAATCTTCCTTGAGTCAGCCAGATTAGTTTCGGCGAGCAAGATGACCTGAACTACTTGAGTGTAGGTGGGCAGTTGCAAGCAAATCACCTAGATGGCTCAAAGCCCCATTTAATCTTCTGTGCCTTAGACTCCTCATCCGACACAATGGTTGCAGCGAAACTACTTAACTCCTCAAAGCGATTCACGTACTGTGTTACTGTCATTGAGCCTTGCTTAAGATCCAAGAACTCACGAATTTGTCCTTGACGAAAGGGGGCTGGGAAATACTTTTCCAAAAATAGTCCTTCGAACTGGTCCCACGTTAGAAATGTTACGTCCGGTGTGTTATTGATCATGGACCACCAATGATCAACTTCTCCCTGCAATAAATACGCTTCTAAGGCTACTCGATCAACCTCAACTTGAACTCCTATAGAGTTGAGTAACTTTTTAATCGCCCTCAGCCACTCTTCTGTTTTCCTAGATTCTGCACCTCCTCTGAACGTCGGGGCTAGCTGTCTACCCATATCTGATAAGAACCACGCTCAGTCACGTACGATGGGACGGTTGATGCTAGCGGCTAGTTCTCATAACACTTGGGCTAATCCTGGCACTTTGTTGTCTATGGGTCCATTAGCTTGTCGGTGATTTGGTCATCTACCAGCCATCCTAAAAATAAAAGAGTGTTATGGTCTTGCAGATTATTTCTGTTCTTGATTATTTCTTGTGTTTTGGGATCTTGTGGAATTAATACAAGGTTACAAAATTACTTATATAGATTTAACTGCAACGTTTTCATTTCATTCCAACTCATAACTGGTACAAGATTTTCAACCAATTTGCACAATATGCATACAACACTTAAACAAAAGAGAAATACATTGCCTACACACTAAGGCCTAAGCAAAGAGATGCGAGTAGAAATGTCGAACAACCGCCTCGCGTTCCCACATTGCGTTGTATATGTTATAGCTGCGCCATAGCACCTCGACATGTCAAGCGTTGGTTGGTCCCATCCGCATCTTGTTTGTTATTGCCGTTAGAACTTCCTGGTATATCTTCGAGTTGTCAAAGTCGATGGCCGGGTCGAGTGGATCGATGATTCCCCTTTTTTCCTTCGGTCTATGGTGCTGCTTCCACTTCGCAGTCAGCATGTCTTCGAGTCGAGCCTTAAACCCTGGGGGAAAATCTAAATGGTAGAGCATTCCACTATACTTCTCAAGCACTCGTATAAGTCCTATGAAACCAGGGAAAGTCTCCGGTTGTTGACATTCATAGTAGATTATAGATCTCGTAGAGGTACCCCTTGTTTGCCCCTGTCTATTATCCTGGTAATATGGCTTCTTAGAACGATTGCAAAGAGTAAGATACATAGCACATAGGGGCCCAACTAGAAGAGGTGTGGATAAAATCATCGGAATTTGATCGCGTAGACCCATGTTACTTCTAAGTTCCATAGCATTTCTATTGTAGTCCCACGTGCCACACTCTTGCTTGTCTCATGCGAGCTTTATCAGTGATGGCGGTAGGAACCTTTGTATATGTCTTCGTTAGAGATGTTGCACGAGATTTTACCTAGCAGTTCTTGCAATTGGGGTTATTAATCTTTAAAGCATGTTCCTGGTAAAGATCTGCTTTGCGACTTGATGATGCAAGAGGTCATTCTTCTGAGGATGTGCACGATCCGAGTTCCTCGTGAAAGCGTTAGACACTAATAACTATCGTTTCTTATCAATCTAGGTCTTAGGAGACGCGACTTGGGGTGGCGAGCGGCCAAGCATTTAGCCGAGCATTTCGAACGATGTGCTAAATTGCACGAAATGTGGCTAGAGGTTAAAACGGCTTAAGAAAGGTGAACAAGTCCCTTATCGAGATTCAAGGGAAGATTCCCAGATGGTTCAAATGATATGTTGTATGAGGTCATATGGTCACAGTTAAGGCAATTACCGTTGACACAAATTGAGTGGTCATTTGGGGTTTATATGTAGGAGAAACAAGAGGAAGACAGTGAACAATACTTTAAACAAGTGTCCCCGGAACTAATCTAGTACAATTAGATTATGATAAAAGAGATGCTTAAGCAAAAGGGGTAGCCAAACTAGATATTTGCTCTGAAGTTTCATCGGCCTAACGTACTTCAATTTCAGCATCCAAGTTTACTTCCCTGGTAAAGATTTCAAGAGTGTACAAAGAATTCACAAAATCACTATAACAGATTGTGGTTCCAGAATCAAGAGAAAAGAACGATGGCAGAAAATTTTATCAATGTCGAATGTTCAGAATGGGTACTTAACAAAGATTTGATATCGAGTTCTACAAGAGAAGAGTTATTTCAAGGATGATGACTTGAATCGGAGCAGAATCAAATGCAAATACCGGTCATTATCGAGGCATAAAAACTTGAGGACAATAGTATTTTCTAGGATTGAATTTCTAACAGCGTTATCAACAAGACTTGGGTACATAAGAGTTACTGACGAACGACACTTGACGGTGCCATTGAGGACCGATGATATAATAAGGAAGGACATGCAAAAGAACTTCAAAAAGTTGATACCAGGGCTTGGGGTAAATGAGAAAAGGACTTATAAGGATGAAGTCGCGAGGTTCTAACGGTGTCTCTTGAGGTGATATCTAAAACTTCTCCTAGTGTGTACTCCTGTCTACCCCCCATAAAATCAGGTAACTCATTGCATGAATCTCTGATCTTGATGTCGATGCCCTTACTCGTCTTTTGTATGTAGATTCCTTGCTATTCCTAAACTCGGTATCATCCTAACGCGACTCGCTGTACGACTTAGACGTGGCAGATTTTAGTTCTTGTAATGTATAGATGATAATAATAATTAATACAACGCATCCTATAGAGCTCTATTGCGACAGAATGCATTGTTTCCCATAACCTAATGCCTGAAGGTTCACTAACCTAAGCTCTGATACCAACTGTGACGGTCCTCTGGGCATATCGAGACATACATAAATATAAAGAAAGGGATATTCTAGCAACTCATTCATATTTACATAAGTTAGTTATTACATCATAAAGGAGTTCTTAAACTTTCAAAAGTACTTAATTATTACAGTTTCACCAAGAAATTTCAAAAATTACACTAAGCACGGGAAAACTGAATATAAGAACAAAAGCAGATGTCTCGACTCCTCAGAATGCATCAGCAGAATTCGTGTACTCTTAGAACTCACCCTATTCTTCAAACTCTTCTTCCCCCTCTCTGGGATGAATTTCTACAAGAACTCCTCACCTGTGGCACGAATACCATGAGCTAAGGCCTAGAAGCAAAAACACTCTAACCTTCTAACTAATCTCACGGCACAAAATTCATCACAACACATA
This sequence comes from Heliamphora pulchella, assembly GCA_032270985.1. Classification (NCBI taxonomy): domain Eukaryota; kingdom Viridiplantae; phylum Streptophyta; class Magnoliopsida; order Ericales; family Sarraceniaceae; genus Heliamphora; species Heliamphora pulchella. The sequence continues at coordinate 5,770 of JAULJZ010094879.1, forward strand.
CCATATAACACCCAGTACAGTTTATAGTCAAGTAGACAGACAAATTTGACAATTATAGCATGTCAAGCATATATAAGAACAAGTATACGTGATGCAAATGGATTTAGTGTGAGTGCCCAACCCAACATATACCCAGAATCATAACACGAATTCCACGCCAGGAATTACCAGAGTAGACTTTATGGGAGTTGATCACAAAAGCCATCATCGTGCCTTGTTGTGAATAGTAAATGTGCGCCTTGGCTTCATGCCTCAACTGTTTTACTTAATGGCAACGGCGTGGGGTCCGTAAACGGATTGTGCCACCTTAAGATTCGTGATGCCTCCGTCGGTATCAACCCAAAGCCTAAGTGATAATTAAAAAAATTCAAGAGACACTTCACATTACACAAAGTACCAAGATGAGGGATTTAAGACCGCCAAAATTAGGCTCTTCTCTGAAGTTACCACCGTAGTGGGATTAGGGTTGTCGAATTAGGCTCTTCTCTGAAATTATCCTTCAAAACATTGTGGCAATGAGGTTTAGGTCCGCCATAATTGGGCTCTTCTCTGAAGTTACCACCGCAGTGGGATTAGGTCCACCGAAGTAGGCTCTTCTCTGAAATTACCCAATTTGCCCATACTGACACCGCTTCCATAATATAACCGTAACTCAAGGAGCGACGAAATCAAAGAGATATCAATACCAAAGTGTTAGTGATGAACCCATGGTGCTTAACAATATTCATGATAAACCATTTCAAACACTGGGGACGAACCTAAGGTGTATAAAGAAAATTTGTAACATCGGGAACGAACCCAGGGTGTACGAGAGGAATATATACCAAAATATTTACAAAAATGGCAATCAGGGACGCTCTAGATTTAGAACCATGAAAGACAACCACCCATCTCAACAACGGTTTATACAGAGGGACTCTAATGTGTCAAGATGCAAGCGACAATGCCCATGATGTGAAATATAAATCTCAAATGCAACCATCTACAGCATGGCATCAACTAGCATGGTAAGATTCATAATACAACGCGCAAAACATAAGGTAAAAGTATGTGAAGCACAAGCTACGATTCTCAAGATATGATTCAAGCATGATAGCATGAGTTCTAAATCATCATACATTCACTCAAAATACTAATCAACTAATTCAAATCAATCATCGTATAAAACTTGGGTTTCATAGCAAAGGGTGCTCAAACATACACATAGTAACATTTAAGGCCAAAATCGAGTATTAAATTAAAAGTGCCGACAAGGTTTTGTGGTATCTAGACTTGGAATCAAGTTATGATTTTTGAACACCATTTAGATAAAAAAATTTCCTACAACTCTCATGTTTAACACTAAGGACAAACCTAAGGCAAAAGGGTGAACAAAACATCCTAAGAAAAAACGGTTCAGCACTTTTCTCAAGATTTTACCAAAATTATGCTTCTATTGGTCTCGGCTTTGGGGTATCAAATCATGTCCAAATGAGCCCATTCTTGAGTATATTCTATTTAAACATGTCCCCTACAAGTTTCATATTTAGTGCTAAGGGTAGTTGTTAAGAACAAGTTAGACTTGTTGACCATTTTAGAAAATAGGTTATGTCAGCCACCAAAACTCAGCAGAGCCAGTTTTGGATAGAGGATTTGAAACGGTTTTAGGGTATCATTCCAAGGCTTTATGGTCTGATTTTTGGACAGACAGTATTCCAGTATTTTAGCTACAATGTTCATGTAGACCACTTTTGGAATAGGTCACTAAAAATAGGGGTTTTGGGCTACACAAAAATATGTGACTAAAGTGCCCCTTGAGAGATGAAACTCAATAGAGACTTTCAAAGGGGTGTTGACCTATCAAAACTCAATATGTTGTGCTCATTGTTGGTGGGTAGATATTTATACATGTTATCTACAACGTTCATATTTTGACCAAAGTTCCGATCTCATTGAAAACTAAGGTTTTTAGGTCGGTGGTGTTGACTGGTCGAAAAATAACACAATTTGATAAAATTCCTATATCTCGAGTTCTACGTACTCAAATGAGTTGAAACAAACTTTGGATGCAAGATGACACAAAAAAATAGATCTGGACATAAAGAACATGCTTAGATAAATTGTCTACATTGAGTTACGGCGTTCTAAAGTTCAGGACATAAATATCTATGTTCTAAAAAATCAAGTCTCTTTAGGTCCAAGTTTCCTACTTATGTTATGTCAATTTTTTGCTCCATTTCTTTGCATACTTGTGTTTTAGACATTAATATCAAAACTCCAGCACACTTGTAGGTCATCAAACACAAATATAACAGCACACAATAATATCTCATTTCATCCATAAACATAACAGTCCCAAATTTTCAACTACGACGTCTTTTCAGTTTATATTCGGTTCTCAATTCTTAGAGTATTTAAAGAGATATGTTGAGGGATATGTTGAGGGATATTAGATATAAGGTTTAGAGGTTTTACTTACTTGTTTGAGAGATCAAAGGAGGGTGGATGAAGGATTAGGACTTAGCTTTAGAAAATTTTCCTTGATTCCTTCCTTTTTCTTCCTTTTTCTCCCACAAACTCACCTTAATACTCAACAGCAAAGAGGTTCTGGTCTCTCCCCCTCTCTTGGCCAAAAATATCATGTAGAGAAGAGGGTGTTTGGCTTGATTTATATAGGCAAGGGCTAGGGGACACAAAGGGGACAAAAAGTACCTTTGAAAGACTTTTTTTTCTTTTAATTAAATGAGACTTCAGTTGATTTGAGATGATTTAACTTTTGAGGGTCAGATATCAGATATGGGGACGATAAATATAGCTAGGGGTCAGTTTGTGGGACAAAAATCTAATCCCCCATCAATTAAGGGGCTTTTCTTGGTTTTCATGCCTTATTGTGCAAGAAAATGTATTATAAGTTAATTTGTTGTATCTTTTTGGTATTTTTTCCAACTAAGACTTATTATTTTAGTATGTTTATGATAAATTTATTATTTTCATGTATTATCATAATTTTCATAGCAATTGATCAAATAGATCAAGTCTTTTAAGTTAAATTAAGCTATTTTGACAATATATGACTTTTTGACTTATTTTGTTGTGTATGAACTTCAATAATGATTTGTTTGCTTTTGTTAACCTATAACACCATATTATTATGTATATTACTTTTTCAACAAGTATTGGATCATCATAAGACTTGATTTAATATCTTTCTCGTCATTTTAAGCCAAAAAGGAAGCAAAGAGCTACTTTTTAGCACTCTTCCCAAGGTGGTGAACCACTAAGGGTTATTTTTGTCACTTTTGATGTTATTTTGTCCTTTGATACTTAATTATACTTAAATCCTTGATTTATGGTGTCCATATGTCATAATTTGGATTTTAAAGATTTTTTACTATACTAGGAGCAAAACGGTTATTTTATCCTACTTATGAGGATTTTTGATTTCTAATTCATTATTTCATTATATTTATTTCATTTAGAATGTTGAGTGACTCTTCAGGTGTTGATATTTTGTTTCCTGAGTTTTGAACCTTTTAAGGTTTCTAGGCCGAACTTAGAGTTTTCAAGTTGAGTTAAGATTTTGAACCTCTTCCGTGTTATATGGCCTTATGGACTATCCGTCACTAATTTTAGGGTCCGAGCAGGGTCTTTACACGGGTCGTTATCAACCGGGTTGTTACAACTAAGGTCTAGATCAGGTCGTTACAAGGTCTTTCCATGTTAGTTGGCCATGTGAGGGATATTTGGATCCAAGTTTGAATTTTGTATTATTGTGTTGATTATTGATGGTATATATACACTGCATTCTCAAAAAATTGTATTCAAAAATTTTCTTAATGTATATTTTTAAGTATGAATATTAAAGTTTTGAATTAATATAATAATTTTAGGTGTTATACTTAATTTTTATATTTTAGTTTAATTATAATATTATTTTTTTACGGTAGTTGTGGCAAATTTTAATTTTTATTTAATTTTGTAATTTAGTGTGTATTTTTAATGACCTTTATATTAGTTTTAATTTAATTTGATAAATTTAAATTTTAAAACTCAAATTCATAATTTAGTATTATTTTTATCATTATTCAATTATTTATGTATTGTATTAAATCTCTTTATATTAATATACAAGTTGGTTTTAAGTTACATTATTATATTGGGTTGCTTACTTTTGATTATAATATTAAGTTGTAGAGATTTATATATACACCTATATATATATATATATTTTAAGCTTTCTTTTATTAGGTTGTATAGAAATGTGTATAATTATATTTATCCTCATATATATATATATATATATATATATATATACTTGGTATTGCCAGTGTCTAAAGGCACTACCACCATTTTTTTTGAGATTACTCGTGTGTTTTAATAATTTTTTTAAAATCTTATATTATTATGAATAACCCATACTAAAAAAATATTAAATCGGAAAAAAAAGTACAATATATAGATAATTATTCTAAGTATTAAACTTTAAAAAAAATTAACAGAATTTTTTCTATTTTTTAGGTAATCTAACGGTTTGACAGTTTATCAAATAACTTGTAATAAAATTAATCAACGCAATATACACAGGCTTTGCGTGGATTCAACAACAAAATCACAACTCAATTAAACTAATCCTAGCTTCTCATGCATATATTTAAAACCTTAAGTTTGAAATCAATAGTATAAACCAATAAAAAATAGATAATTATTCTAAGTATTAAACTCTAAAAAAAACATTGGTAGAGTTTCTCCTGTTTTTCGGATAATTCAATGGTTTGACCTTTTACCAAATAACCTGTAATAAAATTAAGTAACACAATATACACAAGTTTTGTATGGATCCCAACAACAAATCTACAACTCAAATAAAATCATCCTAACTTCTCACGCATACATTTAAAACCTTCAGTTTCTAATCAATGACATAAACCAATCAAAATGTATATGTTTCTAAAATGTATGTTTATCACAAAATTATATTATGCAATTCAGCATGTCTTCATTGGCCATTTACATCTTCAAATCTTCTTTTCATCACTTTCCAAAATGTATATGTTTCAACACATATATACTTCGGTCAAAGAGTAGATTGAGGAATATATACAACCACCTATATATTTATGAAAGCAAGAAATTAAAATGAATCAATCTAAAACATTGAAACGAATGAAATCTTAAATTTGAAGCTTGAAATCCATTACCTTATTAGTATGTCTCCAAGGTAATAGTGTTGTGGCATTTATCATTTACTCTCTGATTTTGTAGTCTCTAAGTATGTTAGACAATAAAATTATGTCATCCCAATCCTACAAAAATTATGTTAGACTGTAAAATAAAATATAGTGGAAGCAAATACTTGAACTTCAAAATGAATAGATGAAATTTACCTTAAATATGGTTGAAAAATTAATCGGTAGAAAACACTACAACAACACCTCGGGATAAATGATATTTGTTGTGGAATTGAAAGCATCTTCAGAAAGAAGAAGACATATGCAATCCGTAGATGTGTATCTTGATAAAGCCACATATAGTTGCTCATGACTAAAAACTGGTGTGCGCAAATCAATTCCAACATATTTCACAGATTATTATTGAGATTTATTGATTGTCGTACCATATGCGAGTTTGATAGGAAATTAATGTCTTGTCATTTGAAAAGGGAATTCAGAAGATGATGGTGTCAATGTTATCCTTGGAATGAAGACTAAATTGCCAAATTTATCTCCAGTTAAAATTAGAGCTTCAATTATACGCTAGCCATATCTGGTAATTGTGATAACCCGATGCGTGTTTATTTTGCTAATCGTTGCTTTCAGTTACGTGTTATGGTGTGTAAAACTTTGAATATGTGTTTTAAATAAAATGACCGTTAGCAATCGAATTAATGGTTAAGGAGTGATTTTAAAGTATAGAAAAATGATTAATATTAATCAACATGTTAGTGGGAAAAGTTAAAATGAGGTCAGGAGAGTGAGGTTGGAGATTGGGTTTTATTTTAAAAGAATTTGTTAAATTTTTGGTTCAGGGATCACCGCTTGAGTGGGCTATCGGGATGAGGGTAGGAAGTTCTCGAGCCTTAGAGAGAATTTGGAAATATATATATATATATATATATATATATATGTATATATATATAACACACTAAGCTAGGCCACGTGAGAACCCATTCCCAATTCTCTTCTCTTCCCTTCCTTCTCTCTCTCCTCTTGAGAGAAACCCACCTAATCCTCAAAGCCCTAGCTTTCTACCTCCCAAATTGAAGATGGAGGCTTGATTAAAAGAGATCAAGGGAAAATACCAAGTTTTGGAGTAAGGAGAGTGAAGATAAAGCCATGATGAAGCGAGGAAACCCAACATCCAAACCCTAGGTGGGAG
>JAULJZ010094890.1:0-12123 GCA_032270985.1 Heliamphora pulchella
ATATATATATGTTATGCATGCATATAAATGTTGTATGTAGAGGTTGGGTGGGAAGACAACCTTCCCAAGAAAAATCTCTCTCTCTCTCTCTCTCTCTCCGGAATCGTGTTGCGCCTAAAAAGGAGAACACAGTGCTACGCCTTATTTGGGGCGATTATTCGAATAAATTTTTATGATCGAATCCATTCATTACGTAAAACTCGTCGAGATTATTATTCGTATGAAAATTAAGATTCATCCGATACCTGTAATTAAGTGATTGAATAAAATCTCCTCATATTGTTTTATAAATAAATTAATTTAAATTAAAATTTTAAAAAAAATTACTAACCAAATGTTACTCAAACACTTAGCTACAGGTATTAGATAAATCTGAATTTTCATATATGTAACGAACTCGACGAGTTCTACATAATGAACGAATTCGATCATAAAAATTTGTTCAAAAAATTGCGCCAAACAAGGCGCCGTACCGTGCTGCCTTTTTAGGCACAGCACAATCCTCGGGTCCCTGTCTCTGTCTCTCTCTCTCTTGGGTGGGTCTTCCACCATTGAAGACCAAGAAACTTTGCATTATTCTCCACCATTTTTGAAGTCCAGGGGTTGGGAGTTTAACAAAACCACAAGAAGCGAAGTTGTTTTACTCAACAAAGGTTACACATTCAATTGAGACAAATTTTGACTCAGTGAGTTCAGGATTTTCTAGGTATATTCGAGTTTCAAGTTTTTAATTCTCCGATGTAGGATCCTAAATTATTTATGAATTTTTATTGTGAATATGTAATATAGTGTTTTTGTTTTAGTTAAAATGCCATGAGCATAGTTTGGAAATTAAAAACCCTAGTTTTGGTGATTTTGTGAAAAATGTCGTTGGATGAAGATGGAGATTGATGATATTATTATTATGTTTTAAATTCAAATGAAATCTTGGAATTGATTGAGTTGTTGAAATGTGGTAAATGTAAATCCTTGAGATAGAGGTTATGCATACATAGTTGGGTTTGTTGTTGATTGAATGATTTAGTGGAGCAATATAATATGGATAATATGGGTTTGACTAACTTCTCGGTGAAAGACCAAAAATTTGTGTAAGATTGGTACCCTACCCTTCAGTTAATCCCATAAAAGAGTGCAAGGGTGCCCGGCCTTTTGGTATGACCGTAAAAGAGTGCAGGGGTACCCTACCCTTCGGTTGATCTATAAAAGTGTGCAATTGTGTGGTAAATTATAAAACCTGTATAATGGATTGCCTTAAGATGGCCCGGTAGTGAGAGCAACGTATAGTAATTTATAATTGTCATTTGTTACCTCGTGTGACAAATCGGTACTTAACTAAACCCATGGTTACAATGATAAATGTTGGCATTTTATGTGAATTTAACGTATTGTGATCTCAAACTTGGTGAGAATTGTGGTTGGAGATTGGAAATTGGTGGAAAACCTATTTGGGAAAGAATTTTTATCTATATTCATATGCTTATATGATTGCTTATGGCATATCGTGCATTTATCTATTTTTAGTTTAAAATTCCTATTAGGTTTCGGCTCATGTTGTTCAAAATAAAACATTTCAAGTGTGGGGGATGGTTATATGGCATAGTGACAAGAAAGCGATCATGTAATTGGTTTTTGAATTATGAGATTATGTTCAATTGTGTTTTGTAATCAAACAATTAAGTGTTGTAAGGTCTTAAGGCTAAGTTCTCATGCATTGGATGATATGTGGATATATGCACTCTTAAGAAGAGGGTTTTTGTCACGCCATGAAAACATAACAATAAAACCTAACGATATAGATGGGATGGAGATCCAAATTTAAGAATTCAAATTGAAATCGAGTCGAAAACGATTGAAGGAAGCTGGTCTTTATTTAGATCAAAACTAAAACATTCAATTTCTTAGTAGAAAAAGAAGTAAATGAGAGTAGTTTACATGTAAAACAATCCTCCAAATAAGTTAATTGAAGCTTAAAAAGATGACTCGAAGAAATCAAACCAGGACCCCTTTTGAAACAAATTTTTCAAAGAAAACAACCTAGTAGGATTCGCTCGAGCGGACTCATCACCGCTCGAGTGGAGTGGGCTGGCCAAGAGCCACCAAAGCAAAAAGCTAAAAAAATTTCTAAGTTTTAAAAAAAACTAGGTTCTCTCATACATTGAACACAATTTCCATTAGGCAGAAACCTTGTCACACCCCGATCTCGTAACAATATAAACCCATGTGATTTGATGAGAAAAGAACCCGGTTTAAAAAATTTGAACTTGAAGAACTTGTAAAACAAGGTTCTTTACATTAAAACGAAACAAGGCCTCCATTTTTCTAGAAAAAGGTAAGAATAAAAGTAGAAGTTTTACTTGTAATACAACTCTAAAAAATAGTCAATATATACCCCAAAGGATATCCAAAAGATGCTAATCGAAAACTGTTTTTAAAACCGAAGTTTCGAAAATTCAACACAGTAGGGGTCAACTCGAGCGGACCCTGCATCACTTGATCGGTGAAGTGGCAGTGTACTTTTTGCCAAAAATCTGAAATTTTATCTGAGTGTTGAAAAAACACATGGTTTCCTCAAACTTTGGACATGCTTTTGAATAGACACAAAATTGAACTTAAGCTTATATTTGGTAATGAAATAGTGTATTTCAACCTAAAAACTCGAAAATTCAGCATTCGGAGCCATGACGTTTTATTAAAAAACCAATGAATTTAACCCAAAATATGAGCCCAATGCCCTTTCATGCATACAAGATATGAATTCATGATCTTAGGACCTTACAACACAGGTCACTCAAATCCAAAATACATTCATCTAAGTATCCGAAAAAAGAATTACACTTGCAACTTCAATTCTCAAAACATATTACAAATGGAAGAGTAATTCTATCAAAAGGTCTCCGCGACCATTCTCTTTATTCCAAAATCTTCTTTTCGCTATCACCTGAAATTGTTTATATAATATGAGCTGAGACTCGTAGAAATAGACTATGAATAAACATATGCATGACATACAAAGATGGCTATGTGAAATGCAACACATAGTTTTCTCCAAAACCAATTCTGCTTTCTAAACCAAACTCCGTTTTGCAAAACCAATTTCTATTTACATAACCGAATTTTCATTTAAAAATTGTAGTTTAATGTTCCATTACCTTATCGAATTTAACCGTTTCAACGTGTCACGACACCATTTCCAAACCAACCCACGGTTTTTCCATTTCAATTATACTCAACATTTTCAACCATTCAAAAGTTTTCCAAATTTCATAATTCATTCATGTTATTCAATTAAGGCTTGCCAACCCGATGTCATCATTAATTTAATTAAATACCAAGGCCCAGACAATGCCTATTGACCTAGACGTAGCTATCATAATCGAGCCACTCAAGGCCCAACGAATAATTACCCATTTTATAGCTTGACACAAAAGTACACATTTTCGATTTTTCTCGAAAACATTGATGGGTGAGCTGCCCAGAGCACACTTTTGCGGGAATTAACCTGACAGAAGCGCCTACTATACATTGCGCAAGTTTTTGATTTTTCACCGAGTAGTTACTCGAGCCCAACTTAGTTATTCGATCTAATCACACGGTACTTTAATTGTATCATTTTCATTAAAACTAATGCGAGTCCAACCATCAACCCGATTACTCTCGCCAAAACTCAACACAATTACGATTCCAATTCCCAACAATTTCAAACGTTCTCAAAATTCATATATTTGAACATAAAGGTTCAAAAACCCTCCAAGTCAACATCTCATACATTTATATTCACCAATTCATAGGATTTACTTAAAATTCCCAACCCATTATCCATCGTTTTTTGCATATCATAAAAGTTTATGAAATTTATACATAACTAGGTTAATATAACCCCAACTTGTCCAAAAATTCATTCAATTTCATCATTTGAACCTAACAACCCCAAAAACCCCAATTTTTGTGATTTTAACTCAAATCAAACCCTAACTTTCAAAATCACAAGTTAATGATTCTCCAATGACAATATCATGATAAACTCATCACAAATCATATATAAACTCAAGATTTAACATGCTTTATCATCAAACCCTAATCTAGGCTTCCAAAAATAGGGCTTTCTCATGCTTTCATGTATGAACTCAAAACATACAACTCATGTCCAATAAATATTCATAGATAATTATAGATCCTATTTCTTAGATGCATAAACAACAAGAATCAACCTTCTAGCAAGCTCCAGCCAAGCGAATCTCCAATTGAGTGGTAGAAATGAGGCTTCCAATGCATATCTCAAACCTCTAACGAGTGTTCACTCGAGAGAAAAGCAAGAAAAGACCTCCAATGAAACAAGGGGAGCTCAGGAGGACACCAAATCTGGTTCTAGGGCTCAGGTTTTTCGTTTAGATAGAGGGAGAGATGAAGAGAATGAGGAATGAAATGTCCAAACCAACAACTTAAATTACTGTTGTTGACACCCCGCTCAAGCGGGCCAACGCTGGGCAAGGCCCTAAGCAAAAGATATATACGTGGTTCAAACTTTATACCAAACACCTCAAGACTCATCCAAACAACTCTTAACAATTATTCTCATGCATTACCAAGCATATAGTTATTATTACTCGACATTTCCATGGTTAAAATTTAATTCTTGCATGCAATTAAACACTTAACTGTTGTTCACCGAAAATACCGCGACAAGGTTTAATTAATCATTACGATTTAAAAGGAACCGGGTCCCTATAAACCTATAGTAAAAACATCTTTTTAACATTGAAATAACTCCAAACTTCTAAAAAACTTGAAATACAACATTTAAAACATAGATTTCATAGAAAAACCAAGGAATAAAGCCGAAATACATACCCAACGCCCTCACATGCACGCAAATCATGAATACATGATCTTGAGACCTTACAAAACGGTTCCACCAACCCAAAAACATTCTTCAAGGTAGCAAAAAAATTATAATTACAACAATAAAATTCTCAAAAGATTCTTCCGAGGAACATATGATTCATTCAAAAACAACCCAATAAGGTCCGACTATTGTCCGTCTTACTTGGTAAGTTGTTTCTCGTTATCATCTGAAATTATTTACACAACATGAGCTGATACTCTTAAGAAATAGACTAAAATTGAATATATACACTATTTGCGAGGATGTTCATGTGAATGCACAACAAATTTATTTAAAAATCAACCTCCGTTTATAGTAATCTCATTTCACATAATCGATTTTCTCAATCACCAAAACATCATTTTAAACACTTCTACTTTCCCAATTATTCAAACACTTCTATTTCCTCCATTAAAAGTACTCACATTTCTAATTATAACCAACGTTTCAACAATTTCAAAAATTTTCATTTTTCAATTATCCCCAATTACATCCCACATTACCACAATTTCAAGATTTTCATTCTTTTAATTACTCCCAACTATTTAGCCAAGGTTTTGCAAACCTAAACCAAGTCTTGATTTAATTAAGTACCAAACTTGACGACGCCTATAGATCGAGGCGTAATTATCTCAACCGGCCCACGCGAGACCCAGTAGATAAATACCCATTCTATAGCTCGACACAAAAGCAGACATTTTCGGTTTCTCACAGAAACATCGATGGGTGAGCTGCCCAAAGCACTCTTTTACAAGAATTAACCCAATGGAATGGTCTATCCAAACATGCGCAAGTTTTCAGTCTATCACCAAGGGGCTACTCGAGCCCAACCTTAATTATCCAATCAATTCACCCAATACTTTAATTAAATCATTAACATTAATACTAACCCGAGTCCAACCATTAAAAAGAGTTCTTCGCGTCAAACCCAACACAATTAGGATTAAAAACATTCACAATAACCAATTTCTCATATTTCTCACATTTGCGTTAAATTAGTTCAAAATCTCCGACCAACCATCTCATGGTTTTCACAATTCATCAAAACTCATATAATTTTTACATGAATAGGTTAACACAACCTCTAATTTATTGAAAATCAAGCCAATTTCATCATTTGAGTAAACCAACCCAAAAAGGCTCAAATTTGTCAAAGGTTTAACCTAATCAAAACATTAATTTTTCATTTCACAAATTAATGTGTCTCCAACAACCACAATATGGTATATCTAACATAAATCTTGCTCAAACTCAAGATTGATCACGCTTCAACATCAAACGCAACCTAGGGTTTTAAAAACATATTTTTCATGCTTTTATGTAAATACAACAAAATATACAACTCATATTCATTAAATAATTAAGATTAGTCGTAGGTCCTACCTCTTGGATGACAAATCCATTAGAACAGAAGCCCTAGCAAGCTCCAACGATGCAAATCACCAAGTGTTCAATGGAAATGGAGCTTCCAACTCGTAGCTTAATCTCTCAACGGTGTAGATTCAAGAGAAGGGTAAGAGAGATTCACCAATGGAGGGTAAGAGGAGCTAAAGGAAGCTCCAAAGTGTTTCCTAGGGTTTTTGCTCTAGTTTAGAGAGGCGAAAAAATGAAAAAAATAAATAAAATTTAGCTCAACCTGCGAGTTAAAAAGTTCTCTGCCGATAGTCTGTGTCACGCCTCAAACTCCGGATCATGTGAAACACCCACAAGCAACCAAATATACTACTCAATCAGAGAATACACTCTCAAATAAAAATATACATGCATTGTATAACATTACCAACAGACTTACAATACATAAGGCTCCAATACCAAAAGCATCCACTACACGGTTTTAACACCGGAAAAATATATAAATATACATGATACAGAAAGAACCAAAAAGAAAGACTATAGATCTTTCGCCTCTCCAGCAACCCCGAATCAACCCGCGTGACCGGTACTGAAAAAATATTTTAAATTCCACACCTTGAGCCAAAACTCAGCAGAAACTAGACAAGCATGCAATATAAGTTAAATATGCTAGGAAAACGAGGTGCAGTTTTGAACTCTCTTTCAAGCCATTAAAACTATTTCACAAGTAATGAAAAAGCGAGGATAAGAACCATCTTTGACTCACACACAGGAGCCCTGAAAAACGGTATGAAAACAATTTTTAGATCGCGATTCACACGAGTCTTGAAAATGATTTGAAATTGGTTTTATTCGTCCCACAATGCAGTTCATGTAATCCATATACCTTCTCAAATTTTTACCGATAGACCACAGCCCCCGTCAATGCACCTTTACGGACTTTCACCAAAAGACCTCAGCCCTATCGAATGCACCTTTACGGACTATCACTGAAGGACCTCAGCCCCAACCTTCGCGGACTATCATCGAAGGACCGCATCCCTAACCTTCTCGGACTATCACCGAGGACCTCAACCCTACCGAATACACCTTTACAGACTTTCACCGAAGGACTGCAGCCCTATCGAATGCACCGTCAGCCAGAGCTAACATGCACAACCCACGCAACGCATGCCACCCATGCAACTCAACACATGCATCCCACGCAACGCAACACATGCCACTCGTGCATGCAATCCATGCAACACACACCACGCACGCAACCCATGCAACACCAGCGCCGCAGCAATAAAACCAGAGTTTTATATAAACAAGAACCACATATCTGCCTATCACATTCCATACACCTATGCATAACTAAACCAGGGTCTAATGTATAAAATCACATTCCAATAATACGTTTCACATAACCACGTTACACAACGACATCGAAGCCATATAATCCATTTACATAATCCGTACATATATAAACTAGAGTTATAAATGCACAAAGTCAGTTATAATTGCATATAACCATATATAACTTCACATCATGACGCCACCCATCACGTACCCGACATCCACTCATAGGGACAACCAATAACCCACATAATCAAAATCTAACCCGAAGGCCAACACCGCTCGAGCACTCAACCATAGCTTGAACGGTCTCCTACCGACATAGCACATTGCCACACCACTGCTCGAGCGCTCAACCACGGCTCGAGCTGTCCCCTACCGACATAGCACATTGCCACACCACCGCCCGAGCGCACAACCACCGCTCGAGCGGTCATCACCGAGTGAAAAACCAAACAAAGAAACGAAATTGGGTCTCACGCCCACCCAAAGGCCAACTCCAAACCTCTTACAAAACAGTTTTCACCAAAACTCCATCTTTTTCCAAAACCCCCTTTTTAAGAAAAGAACCACGGGCCCAAACACGCCCCGCACCCAACTATGCACAAACACCATTCACACACGCGCACCAATGCCACACTAGAATAACCCACGTCATCCCCGAGAACGACAACAACAACAAACACCCGAGGTCACGACATGAGCCCCGAAGCCACGACATGAGCCCCGAAGCCACAACTCAACCAACAGAACCCCAAAAGAAATCTAACAGTATTTCAGTCGACTAACCCCATATATCAATCAACTGAATACCGCTGGAAATCAATCGAAAACCAAAAATTCAACCACCAAAACACTAACACCCAACACGGCCAACTCGGACCCACACGCACCCCACACAAGCCCACAATGCCCACACGGGCCCAACACCAACCCACGACGTCCCAAGGAAAGCTCCATCAAGGGTGAAAAATAACATTTTCCCAAACATTTGGCCAAAAACGGGTAAAAAACGATTTAGAAATTTTGACATACACTCACTATTTTGATTATAACTTTTTTCACAAAATAAATTTTGCTGTGAGAGAGGTGTCATTAGAAAGAAGATTTTCGGGACTTCAATTTGAGAATAAGTACGACCCAATTATGAGTCCGAACGAGGGAGATATGATCAAAACAAAACGGCCATGCGCAGCTAGTCCGCTCAAGCGGACATCAAGTGCTAGAGCGAGCTATCACCCGAGAAAAATCTAGATTTTCCCTGTTTTCGGTTTCTAAGCCCCCAAACTCTCAAACACTCACTATGATGCTTCAAAACACACATAAACCTACTAACTCGCATATATTGACACTCACGGACATACACGAGCCCAAAACATCAAGAACCACTGAACGAAAAACCTCAAAACCCGGTTACATCTAACTGAAACACTACAAAACCCCCTTTTTAAACCAAAATTCGATTTTCTTGAAACATAAATTAATTTTTCATGCATTTTTACCCGGTAAAAACACACACGATTGCACGTAACACCTTTATAAAATATTAGAGTCTAGGATCTTACCTCATTGAGTAAAAAACTCAACGCCTCGATTTACGTGCAAAATCAAGTTTCGCCAGAATAAAATTCTGTCCGGATACACACGTAGCCCATCGTGCCAATAGCAAATATCCGCTATTGGATCATCGAAAATCGAGCCCCAGGCCCCCGAGAAGTTAGAGAGAAGGCAGAGAGAAAAAGAAAACTTAGTTGAGAAGTTTTGAAAATATCTTTTTGAAAATATCTAATGCGAGATATTTATAGGCGGCCAAAATATTTTTTTTTGAAACTCGCATCACAGCGTCTAACAGCCCTTGGAACCTACCCCACATGCATATCTAAACCCAAACATGCATTAAAACGCATATGAATTTGCTGAAGCAAAACTCCTAAACGTGCGTCGAAAAATGCCAGAAAAAAAAACGGGTTAGGGTTTCACAGTCTGCTTGAACGGACCTCCATTGTAGGTATCCCAAACAAAGAAATATACATATAAGATTCAAGTTTTAATCTAAACACCTCAAAACTCATCCAAACAACTCATCATAATTGTTCTCATGCATTACCAAATATATAATAATCATCATCAATCATTATCATGATTAAATTTTAATTCTTTTATATAATTAAATATTTTTTCACTTTCCACCGAAAGTCTCATAACAAGCTTTTAATTAATTATCAAAATAAAAAAGGGCCAGCTCGCTACAATTTTTGAACTATATTTTTGATGAATCCTCATATTTTTGGATGTATGTTGGTGTTGTACCTATAGAGAAGAGGTTGTTTGGACTCTATCTTGGGTTAGTATAATGAAATTTTAAAGTTTTAAAATTTTTTTTTTTTTGAATAAAATTCGGTGTCATATGTCAAAACAAGTGAAAAAGTCAAACAAAAAAAATATAAACTGGTGCTAGACGGCTTAACGGATCTCTCGAGCGGTCTATCGAGTGGTTTGCCATCAGAAAAGAAGAAGTTTGAAAACAGTCCAAAATTCGCTCGAGCGAACTCGCCTGGGCGTGGTCTGAATTTTTTTTATTTGTAAATCTATGTATATTATTTATTCGAACTTCGAATTGGGTCATTCTTGTGCTTAAATTGAAGTATCAAAAGTCTTGTTTTTAATGATTCTACTCTTATTTCTAAATTCTTTTTGAAGAACAAGTTATGATTAAACTAGTGAAGGTGTGTCAGTTTTTTCTTATAAATTTTTCGCATGTTTTGGCCAAGTCTTCCTTGGAAACGCTATTTTTATCACCATTGGACCTCTTTCATCAACCCTTCACCCCTTGGACTTTATGCATGAACTCTTCTTTCTTAGGTCTCGATGTAATGGGTTTTAGGACGTGACAAAATAGTATCAGAACTTTAGATTCGAATACCTTTGAGCCGTGAAAAGTGGCCATGCTAGGTTCGAATAATCTTTTCGATCTAAAAAGATTATTCTTTTTAATTTTCTTTTATATAAACCAAGAAATCCCCATGCTAGCTGATAAAAAGAACCATGAAACAATGTATAACATTATATTGCTATTCTTTCAATAAGCAACTTGGATCACGTATGCCATTAGATATTGTTAGCTAGCCTCAACAAACTTAATAAAATTGATGTTGCATTCTATTTTTACTATGATTTATCTATTTAAAATATCAAACATACTATTATATTCATTAATTTACTTTTTTTTCATCGAATTTAATTACACTTGACAAATTCTTATCAAAAAGTATATTGATGAATTCATCATAAAGATTTTTAACACACATACTTTTACAATTTCTCTTCTCAAAAGCAAGCAAAGAAAATCTTTGTTTCAAATATAATTTTACAGAGAAACAACTACTATGATTTAAATCTGAAAACCGTCATTTTAATACAATAAAATCAACTCTTAAGATTATAGGACAATTTAAGGGGATAAGATATTATTCTTCAATAGAAATTAAAATAATCTAACATTAATAAATAATAAAAATTAGAACCAAAAAATTTATCGATAGATGCATGAGGAACCTCACTATCCTTAATAGTAGATTTTCACCTCGGAGTACATGACTCGGTGCATCAAGTTATGGCGTTCTACCCTCCAAAATTCAAACTATCGTTTTCCCATAAACGTGCACTGGTAAATGTGAAAGTGTTAAGAGCAGCTCTATTAATTGTTCCAAGATTGACTCAATATAATATATTAATACAATATTTGAGTACCAACGTTTAGATATTCCAAACATATATATTAGAACTATCGTCCTCTCAAATCTATTTTCCCTATTTATAAAACCGCTTTCTACGCTTATATATACATCTACCGAACATGTAATAAATATTATATATTTATCTAACATATATAAATACATCAGCAGCGGCAGAGCTAATACACGCCCAGATGGGGTACGTGCCCCCTCTCACTTTTTTATATGTACATTATTATATATAAAAAATAAAAGTATTTATCTGCACTCATAAAATTTGTTCAGTGTCCCTCCTAAATATAGAACTATTCTATTATTTTAATTTTTTATAGAATTATTTGCAACCACGGGTCTTAAAATAATCAATTTTAAAAAATAACCTTTTTAAAACTTTTACTAGGTTAGGACATTTGTTCGATTTTTACACCTATAGATTTTATCCATATGCTACTCGCGAGAGAAGCATATGGAAATTTATATTTGTCACAATTTTTTGTGGAAATATGCATTGCAAATTTGGCATTTATTAATAATTGTTTAAGTTTTAGCAATATTCTATTGTTGTTGATTATAAAAAAATCAAGATTTTAAGTTAATTAGTGACCTCTCTAAATTAGATTTCTGACTCCACCGCTGTACATCAAGATAGCCAAACGCTTTAATAAAAATCCTCCAAGGAAAACATTCTTAACAAAAGAATAAAGATACCAAGATCAATCAAAGGCATTTAAAGGCACCATTATTTATAATATAACACTATATTATTATTATTATTATTATTATTATTATTATTTGAATTCACTTTAAAAAGATTTC
>JAULJZ010094901.1:0-12123 GCA_032270985.1 Heliamphora pulchella
GAGAAAAATCTAAAGGGTCAGCTTTGGAATACCACTTTTATCGCAAGAATGTGGTCTATATGGCTTGCCAGGAACATGCTTATCTTTGATAACGTAAAGCTTGAGCATGATGAGATTGCTTATTTGGTGAAGGCAAGAACTGGGCTATGATTCTAAGAAAGCGAAGAGGCAGCTCTTGCAGGATAGATGATGTCATCTACAACCTTAGTGCTGTTATCCATTAAGTTGTATCTCTCTTACTGTTAATTTCTTATCAATTAGTAGAGTTTGCTTCTTAGTTAATGAAAAATTTCGTTTACCGACTGATTTGCACTAATTAATTTTTTTAAATAAGCTAACACCTGTAAAAAACTTAAAACAATCAATCACCCTAGTAAAAAATAAAAACAACCATAATCACACACGAGACGACGATTTTAACGTGAAAAATCCCAAATTAGGTAAAAACTACGAGACCACACCGGGTCTAGGAAATCAGACCCTATAAATCGTTGGTTACAAGAGAATCTTACAAACCGACGTTGCACCCACAACCAAATGTTTGAAAGCCTACTCCTGCCGAATCCACGTACACCAACTCATGTTCTTGACTGGAACCCACCATCGGACTTCAACTCTTGAGAATCCTCTTAAGCAATTCTACGAACACGAACAGATCGTTGAAGGTTTGATTGACTTGATGATTTGCTTGATTGAACGAAAGCTAATGAATCATCAAGCTGTTGTAGACTAGCTTGCGAGTGTGTAGACTAGCTTCAAAGGCTCTCGTGGCGGCTATGGCTTTGTAAAAAATAATAATAAGGAGGCACCCATAACAAGAAGCCATAACTGCCTATTTATATTAAATTGTCAAACCCTAGTTGCTGTTACTTTAAAATCTGTCTCACCGAGTACCGCTCGATCGGTCTATTCACCGCTCGAGCGGTGAAGCCTGCACTATAATTATTTTGTTGTAGAATATAATATATCGAGACGTGTAATAGACCGCTTGATGGACCGCTCGAGCGGTCTGTCGGGCGGTCTGATACCGCAGGCTATTTTTTGATATTTTCTGCTTCGTTTGTGTAGCTCTGCAATATTAAAATCATAACTCCAAAAGAACAAGTGTCAAAATATCAATGAATTAAATAAATAATTTAAATAAGCATTTGTCACAGATTTGCCAAATTAAAAACGAATTAGACCGATGCCAAAATTCGTAACAGTTAAGCTTAAGCTATAGTCTTGTTGTAGAACTAGAAGATGTTTCCTTGGCTGTTAGCTTTTGTTTGTTGTCGCTGTAATACTGTTATTTTCAATCTACTTTGTTACTTTAGCCGTTCAAGAAAAAAAATATTAACCAGTTTTGTAAATTAAAAGTGAACTAGTTTATCTATCCCATTATATGCTTTGAGACTGGGTATTAGCAATTATATATGTAGGGTAAGCTTTCTTCATGGGATGAAACACATGATCACAAAGTTAAGGTGGCTGCAACATTTCTTGTAGCTCTTGGTGCTATGGAACTAGTTTTGGTAGATATGGAGGGGGAGGTACCCTTGGGGGTACATCCTATTGGTAACATCCCCAGGGAAGGCATTAGTAGTGTGGAGATGGTGATGATGGATATGGCTATGGTCAGTGAGGTGGACGAGTCAATCTCAGGTGCAATTGCTAAGGATCCAAATAGCAATATGCAAGGAACTAAGGTATGGAAAGGTGGGCGAATAGAGAAAGGGAAAGGTCACCATAGGACAGCTAAAGAAGCGGGGGAACACGGGGATGATATGGTTCTTTTGAGGTCTGTGCTGCAGCCATCAGTAAAGCAGCCTTTACAAACATGATAGGAGTAGGGAATGCAGGGGAATTACACGAAAAAGAATACTCTTTGGGAAATGAAAAGGAAGGTAAGCTACTAGCTGATTACGATAGGAAGCAGGAAAAAGAAGAAAAAACTACTATTTGAGCTAGGCCTGCTTAGCTTGAAAAGTAATGGGTGCCGAGCCAATATGAAGAATAAGAAATTTAGGGTGTGAGACATCTGTCATGAGAAGAAGTCATCCTTGTCACCCTAGGACTTCCTTAACCATAGTAAGATTATTTGGAGAGTGGCAAAAATGGTATTAGAAACTGATAAGCTGATGGGACTAAACTTTGAAGAGGGGGAGAATTAAGCCTTGAAAAAAGTGATAGCTTTGGAAGAAGCTAATGATCTACTCCTACGAGGTGGAGGCTTGGTGTAATGAGAATCCCGACATGGAATATGAGGGCCCTAGGGAGAATGGAGAGGAAAATAATGAAGAGTAGATAAATCCAGATGATGTTGATTCAATATGCCAAATGGGAGGAAACAGACAAAGGAAAGGTAAGATCAATGTGGGGAGGGGTTGAGTGTGAATGAGTGGAATCTTGCCTAATTTTTTTTTTTTTAACTTACTCATGGCATTAAACTTTAAGTTAGTTTTTGTTTTAAAAATTCAATAAATTTTGATCTTCATTGAATGATTTTTTTTGGTTTGAATGTCAAAAGGATTTATTTTATAATAATGTTATTAAATTTTAGAAAATAAAAAAATAAATAAAAAATAAAAGGTGGGAGTTTATAAACATCATTCTTCAAGAAAAACAGTTTCATGTAATTGTCTCTTTAAATTTTTTATAGTATTTTCTTAGCGACACTTTCAGGATATACACAAAAAATAGAAGATATATTTAGTTTGGGACTCTCTATTTTAGTAGCTTTCTCTATGCAGTTTATCTTAAGCTTACTGAAGATTTTGTCACTACCATCGTCTGAATCTGAATTATATTTTTCGGAATCACTGTGAGAAACACTTGATTCATAGTCAGAATATTCAAATTTAGATGAGCCAACAGATGCAGTGAAGGCAATAATTTTACATTATTCATTTTCTGGGTCGGATTCTATTTTAATTATTACTTGACTCATTATCATCTCACATGACAATTTTTTTTTATTTTTATTTGGACAATCGTGAACAATATGACCATACCTCTGGCATTCAAAATACTGTATCGTCTGATTTTGGTTTTTTGAAAAACATTTCTCATTTTTTGCAACATTCTTACTTTTGTTCTTGATTTTTTTAGACTTGTCATTGAAGTTAGATTTTTTATTTAAAATAATTTTTTTATTTTTTTAAGAATAAAATTCATAACTTCAGGGTTGAAATCCATCTCATTCCCAGTAGATTTCATTCTCAGTAGATTCATCAAATGTTTCACTTTCTTTCATTCTTAAAGTTTTAAAACTAGTAGTGAGCTTTTGAAAATTTAAAATTTTTACAGTTGTAGTGCACTCATGAGTGACTTCAAGAATATCCCACGTATCTTTAGCAATTTTATACGTGAAAACTCATCAGAATTCTTCCGGTGTGATACCACTAAAGATGACGTTGATAGCCTTGCTATTTCAGCTTATATTTTTAAAATCTTTTTTATTTCATTGTTCGGCTAATTTTAAAATAAAAACATCTCCAGACTTGACAGTAAGTCGGATATAACCATTAACAACTAAAATTCAAACCCTTTTATCGATTGATTTTAAAAATGCCCGCATCCGAGCTTTCCAATAAGGGTAATTCCCTCTCTCTAACAGTGGTGATCTAATGGTTGATTTTCTTTCTCTTAAAAATTTTATGATTAAGATTGATTAGGACAGTTTTTTTTTTTAAAAAAAAATTATTTTTGAAAAAAACATTTTTAATCAAAATAATTATAACCCTTTTTTTAATAAATTTTTTTTAATTATTTTGAAAAAAAATAAACCCGCTCTGATACCAATTGAAAAAATTATTTTTATATTTTTTAATCAAACCAATTAAAAAAGTATTCTTTTTACGTTTTTAATTAATTTATGTCGTGGAATGCGAAAAGTAAATAATCAAATATCTAAACTCAATACACGAGATTTTTATGTGAAAAATCCAATTTGGGTAAAAAATTGCAGAACTAATCATAGTTCAAGTAAATTAAATATTAATCAATTGAACAGTTACAAGACAACCCACTTACAGACTTTAATCGAATTCTCAATCCAAATACTTTAAGCTATCTTGCCGAATCCACGTGTACCGTTCTTTGCTTAATTATCGCAGTAACGAATTCTCAAAATTTCATAAGTATTGAATACTCAATACTTTCACACTGGCAGAATCCTCCGTCGGTAAACTTAGAACGCTTTTTAAGTTGAACACGAACAATCTCAAAATTTTTGGAACTCGAAAAGAACTTTTGATCTACTTTAAAATATCTAATTATTGAAGTACAAAAGTTAATTTTTGTGGCTCACATATGATCCTTTATATAGGCTTCAAAACCAGGCAATTAGAGTTTTAATCGAATTAAAACTGCATGGGGTCCTCTCAAGCGCACTTGGGATAACTCAAGCGGTCATGTGCCAAATTGCTTTCTGCTCTTTCACGAACCTGCTTCACTAGTTTGTACTCTTAGTTTCTTGTGTTATACTTCAGTCTTTCAACTAGAATAATAGTATGATAAAAGACTACTAATTCAACTAAGACTTATAGCTCAATTAAATAACTTAACTAAATTAAATAACATATAAATTCTATAGTTATCCAACCACAAGAGTCCTAAACCAATTAGAAGTTTTACAATTACTCAAATACCTGAATTTTCATACAAATAAAAGACTTTAATTACAAATTAAATTCTTAACAGAACATAACCAAAGCAAAAAAACACAAAAATAGAAGAAGTTAATTCGATTGTTCGGCCGTCGCTAACGAGTGTAGCGATAGGTGAATATCCGTCAACAAAACTTGAAAACTCTTTAAGAAAAGAGATAAACGAGAGAGGCCATGGGCTACAACATTGTCTTGTCGTCGTATATGAATACATGTGAACTTTGGGAATTCATTTGAAAGAACTAGTATATTGTCAATTACAGCTCCAATATTAGACAAGTTCTCTTTGAATGAGTTAATAGCATTTACCACTCCCATAACATCCTCCTCTAAATGAACAACCGTTAGCCCCGGTTCTCTAGCCAGTTCAATCGCTTTCAAAACCCCCAAAGATTTTACTTAATCGCTGTCTGTAGATCCTTGTAGCCAATCTACACAAGAGGCGATGATACTCCATTTCTCGTCTCTGATCACAATGCCAATTTCTACCTTGCCATCTATACACCTTGCTCAATCAAAATTTAACTTTGTAAGAACCCAATTAAGGGGGATTCCATTGGAGTGAGCAAGGGATGCTCGATGTTTCATCATTAATCCTAGAAGAGGTCTGAGAAAACTCCAGTAGGTAATCAATGGAAAACTTAACTACTTCAGACGGTGATGTTTTCCTATTTTTGAAAACCATTAAATTCCTGTTAAGCCAAATACTCCAACAAACCAAGAAAAAAAATGCAAAAACCTCTTTGCTTGAATGATTGCTTACTTCTAGAGCCCATAGAAGAAAATATCCTCTACCTCTACCATGTTCCTAATCCATAAGGCCATGGACATCCCGCCATACTCAGGCACCAAAATCACAATCCCTAAATACATGTATCCCGGTTTCATTATAGACCCCACACGAACCACATATTGAATTCTAAATTATTTTCTTCTAGTAAGATTCACTTTTGTCGGCAAAATATTCAAGCAAACCCTCTAGACAAAGACTTTTATCTTGTTGGGAATTCGAGAACATAACTATTTCAGATGAATCAAACCCACTTTCGATATCATGTGTCTCCTTCAAAGCAACAAAGTAGCCTGATCTGACTGTATAATGCCGTGTATTGTATAGTGCCAATTAACTTGTCGAGTGCTGTACCTAGGCCGAAAGGAAGGAAACAAATGAAATCAGCCTCAAAATGTACTGCTATTACGTAGGTTCGTAAACTTGGAATTGATGGCGAAGCGTAGGTGACACAACATATGTTGCAACTGATTCATATTCGACCGGCCCTTCCCACTCACAATAAGGTCAGCCACCTTCAAGTCCCTATAGCTTAACTGATTTGAACTTATAACTGAGAAAGATGGAGGCCTTAGCATCCATTTATCCCCCCGGTGCGCCCTTTTAATGGGGCTGAGTTTGAGTCTAATTTTAAGATTCAAACTATTTAATTTGTAGAACTCGTCGACTAGATTATTCATACAGAAAATTGTATTAATCTGATATCACTATAGTAACAATGTGACCAAAGCATATTGTTTTTTAATAAAATGAGTGATGACTATAATTTTAAGAATAAGCAGTTAAGCAAATATAATTTGATCATCAATAAATATTTACAACGGTGATGTAATTGCAAAGCTCTACAATGTTAATTGAACAATTTGAATCATACAATTAAATACGAGTTCTTGGGTCTCATTTAAAAGTACAATAAGCATGCTGACCCAACATCCAAGAAGATTTTTTTATTAGAAATTGGATGAATTTGCTCAGGTGATATTGTAAACTGCATAAAAAATTCATTGCTACCTGCCAAATTAAGTTTACCCAGCTCATATATGGTTGACTTAATCAAGAAGGAAAAGAAATTTCAATTAAAAACAATTTGGTTGACTTCTAAAAATTTTTATTGGGACTTTAATTAGATAAACACCAGCCACTTTGTATATCATATGGTTTATTCAACACAACCACCTAGAAGAAAACAAATTAGCTGAAACTTTAAAATCGATCCGTTCATGATATTGTGCGGCACGAAATTCTTTGTTTTGAAAATATTCTCTTTTCGACTCAGTATATTGTGCGTTAATATCGGTTATATCATGTGTCTATGTTTTTGTATTTGGAAATTCACAAATGAAATAGCATACGTGTTAGAATTTTAGACACAAGTTCCCAAAAGATTAAAATCAACTAATTTTGGCAATCAAACGGAATTCCATGTAGACTTTAATTCACAATAACAAAATAAAAGAACAGGAACAACAAAGGACATGAGAAAATATGTGATTCGACTGACTGTCTACTTTCTTGAAAGAGAAGAAACAATTCACTATATAAAAATGAGGGTTATCATGTTTACTCTCTACTTCGTAATATATTTATAATCTCAAACTGAGTTTTTTACCATCTCTCTATACTCTCTAATTTAGTAATCTCTAAAACTAAGTTTCACTCTGTGCATAAAACGTTCTAAACATTTTTTGATTTCTATGAAATATAAAACCCTTATATAAGGAGCCTCTAGGTTAAAAAAAAAAAACCCTAGCTGCCACACAAGAATTGCTGCTGTGTAGCGGATTGCTCGAGCAAACGTCAAACTGCTCGAGCGGTCAATATCTTGAGAACATCCCACAAAAAAATTGAAATAATCAAGGAAAAAATCCAACTATACAAATTAAAATTATCAAATAATTCAATAGTCTCTAATAAATCGGGACCAAAGAATTGAGAGTTTTCGAGACAAAAGATCCCGTAGTAATATGTTGCATAGTTATTAATTAGTTGGAATTCGTAAACATTAAATAATAAGAAAATTGAAAGAAAAGAAATCTGTTTGGTGGGGATTACCAATCAGTGAATGTTGTGATTAAGAAAGCCGATAAGAAAACTATTTGTCGCAATTCTAATTTTTTATCATGGCATTAATAAATTTTAGAACAACCGAAAGCTGTGAGGAAGTAAATAATTAAAAAATTTATATTTGAATTTTAAGCTGTAATATTTAGAATAACAACACTTTTTGTTTTAGAGTAGACTAACCTTTTTGTATTGGGAATATTATAGTTATTTCATTCAAAATAATTTAGAATATTTGGGATGTGGATATGTTTTTTTGTTTTAAAACGAAGAAAAAAATTAATTGGCTTTTTTAGAATGCTATGGCTTAAACCCTGATTTTTTGGTGAAAAATCAATTTTTATTATCCCAGGGGGTAAATTTCTTTATATTTGGGTATATATTTTTACTTTTTAAATGCTTGCTCATTAAATAACTAAAGAGGAAAAACTATATTTTGACTGAATTTGACATTTGTTTGTCTTTTATGAAGTTCTTGTTCTTTTTATTCTTCATGACTAAGGAAATCTAGAAGTAAAAAAACATGAAAGTATAATTGAAAACATTATCAACTGAAAATGCCGAAAAAAACCCATAGCAAAATATAAGTTACTTGAGGTAAAATTACTAGATATTTCAGAATTAGTACATGACATTACTGACGTGTTCTCGACAATAAAAAAGTTCAGTACACATTAAGTAAGTAGATCACTTTTTGTCGCCCACATACTTAATAAAAATATATGAATCTTGTATTATTTAATATATATTTTATACATAATTAAATAAAAATACTACGTAAACAATGCTACATAATTCTTGAAATTATCGAATAATTACTGGTAACTTAAGTTTTGTACATGATCTAGACTTAGTCTCTGATTGGCTAAGTAACGATTCAAGTAGATCACTGGTCAAATACCTTAAATAAAGAGTTTAACAACGCAACTCAAAATATTTAAGTCAAGTTAGTAGAAGCTCACAAGTTTATATACCAGACTTATTTTCTATCTCCCACTGATGTGGGATGAGTTATCACAATATTTTCTACTTAAATACGTGACGCGCTCGTCGTGCGGCCGAAGTCCTTTCCCTAATTAGCATGTAGATAGCAGTCCATTAGCGGACAACAATCTATTAGCGGATACAGAGCAGTTTATTAGCGTGCACAAGGTATACAACCTCGGGACCTCTACCCCTCTCTAGAGTCTCTACTTCTCTGTCCACACCGCCACAGAACCTTAGATGGGAACTAGAGTTGGCTTTGATACTATTTATAACGACCCAAGTAGACTACTAATCCAATAACTTGAATAAAGAATCCAACAACGTGGTCTAAAATACTTAAGTTCAAGTTATTAGTAGTACCCTATAAATTTTTTTATATATCATATATAATTTTTATCTCCTATCGATGTGGAATGGGGTATCATTATGTAACCCATCCCACATCGATAGAAGATAAAAAATAAATTTAGTATATAATGAAACTTATGAGTTACTACTAATAATTTGACTTAAGTATTTTGAGCTCCGTTGTTAAGTTCTTTATTCATGTTATTGGGTCAGTGGCTCACTTGGGTCGTTACAAATAGTATCAGAGTCAGTTTTGATTCTCGTCGTGGCAGTGCAGATAGAAGAGTAGATGCTCTGGAAGAGGTAAAGGCTCCGAGATTGTATATCTTGTGCACTCTTATAAGCTGTTCTATGTTCGCTAATAGACTGCTATCCGCATCCAACTAGAAGAAGAACTTGGACCACGCAACGAGGGCATTACGTATTTGAGTGGAAGGTATTGTGATACTTCATTCTACATCGATAGAAGATAAAAATTATATGTCTTGTAGATAAAGAAACTTATGGACTAATACTAATAACTTGAATTTAAGTATTTTGACCTACGTTGTTGAATTTTTTGTTCAAGTTATTAGGTCGGTTATCTACTTGGGTCGTTACAGGCTACCTAAGTTTTTTGATTTTTTGGCTAAAAGCACAAAAAAGCCATTATAACCTGTTTGACAAAAACTAAAAAGTTAAAAAGTTAAAAAATCAAATCAAAACACTAATTTTTAGAATATTTTATTCAAACTCCAATTATTTTTAATATTTTACATTCATAACTTATTTATTTACTATTACTACCAACTATATCTAATTGTTATTTTCAACTTTATAGAAGGGTAAAATTGTCTAATTTAAATAAAAAGCAAAAAATTAACTTTTTATCTAAATAATTAATTTTAAAAAAATAATAAATATTAATTTACTAAACAAATTATTTTAAACTAAATTTAATTTTTTAATTAAAAATATTAAAAAATTAAGTTTTAAACTAATTGTCAATTGAGACGTTAATTATTTTGACGAGGGAACAATTGTATCCGCTAGATGTCCAGAGGGGACTGTGGATAATTAGAATATTGTTTCTCACTTTACAATGAAATACCCAAATATAGGATCAATTACAGATAGTGACACTACAGAGAATGGTCAAAGACATCACCTAATTGTATGAAATTATTGGCCAATTATTGGCACCTAATATGAAACTTGAACCTCAAATTGTACCACTTATGTTTGAGACAGTACAAAGAGAGAGAAATAAAAAAATGCCAGGAGCTAGTATAGATTTGGACATAAATTTAGACAAATTTATCTTCTTGGAGTAGGTCTCACAACTTTTACTTAATTAAGGTAGATTCTACAATTGTCTAGGATTCATCCTATGTGAGAGAAGTGTGTTTAAATTTGTAAAACGTGAGTGCACATATACCAAAACTTGATAAAATATAATTAAAAACTAAAAAGTCAATTTTGTTCTTTGTTTTTATACTAAAAGAATATAATGTAATTTTATATGAGAAACAAGGTAATAAAAGAAAGAATATAAAATATAAGCGTACTAAAAGTATCTTTGTTTTTCATTTTCAGCTAGACAGAAAGTAATACTATAAGAAAAACATAAAAATATTTTTACATTTTTTGTTGGGACAATTTCCAAGTTCTAACTACTGATAAGCTATCCGGTTGGCAAATAATGGGAGCATAGGTTTCCACTAACCCTGGCTCCGACCGTCGCGATGACGATGAGTAACCGTGGTGGTGGTGGTGGTAATGGTGTGCAATGAAAATAAATGGTGATGGTGTTCAATAATTTTTTTAGAAATAAGAAATGACAACAGAGAGAAATTTGAAATTTAAATTGCAAATACTCACCTTCTTATATTTTGTTTTTGTATTTTTTTTTGGCTAAAAAACGAGTATATTACTGAGAATACAAGAATTACAAAAGAAGAATTTCTTCCTAACAAAAAGAGTTGATAAGGGATCAACCAAAAAAAGTGGAAAAAGCATAAGCTAGGCCTAATCAAAGCTGAAGCCAGCATCCCCTTCGAACATCCCAAGCTGAAGCATACCTCATAAAACAAGCCAAACCCATGCATCTTGATGCTACACCAAAACAGGACAAATGTTGCATTCAGCCAAAAAAAAAAAAAAACATAGTAGCAGTAGACATACAACTTCAGGCATCATGATTCATCATCAAGCAGCACCCAAACAGCAGTAGCATCATTCAACATCACCCATAACCATTTTCCACACCATTTATTCATCATTTGCACCCCCAAGACCACAACAAACCACTCAGAATTCAACAGCAAGAACCCCCCAAAACACACCAGAGTAACAGCACTCTAGTAGAACCACCCAACCTTGCAGCAGAGGAATTTTCAACAACCAAACCTTAGTACCAACTCCTTTCCTTTCACCCATAAATTGGATGAACCATATAGGGTACCAGAGGAAACCCACTTCTGTCTCAAGATCCTAATTGCAAAAAAGCACAGTTGCGGTTGCAGCATGGCATCAAAATTTTCCTTCTTGCTAGTGTTTCCCTTATTGCTACCCTGTTTTTTGGATTGCCATCCAACAAAAAAGATTCTCTTTAGAGGATAATAAGCTCAGGGGTAGCTGTTCTAGCTACCTACTGATAACTACAAGGAGATTAAAAATAACATCCTCCACTCTAACGCAACTGTCTTTAGATTTCTCCTTCAACCATACTCTTGTCCTCATCTTTGCCAAGAACACGATCTCCCCAAAATCCAGTCTAGAATTATCAAATACTAGACTATTACGTGCTAGCCAGATTGACCACATACCAGCAATGAAAGTAGAGTTCCAAACTTGTTCCCTGAGGTTATTCTCCTTCCCTCCCACCCACGATTTAAACAAGACTTGCAAGGTCCGGAAGAAGCCCACTTCTTTCCCCACTGCTGAATTAGCGCAAACCACACATGCCAAGCTACGGTGTAGTTAACGAACAAATGATTTGTAGATTCAATCATTTTATTGCAAAAAACACACCTGAGATTTACGCAGGGCTTCAAAATCTTTCTATGGGCTAGAACCATCTTTGTTACCACTTTGTTCTGGACTGCCCTCCAGCTGAAAAGGAGGCACTTTAGAGGTCCAATTTGTTTCCATATTCTACTTATGCTCTCTTTCGCTCTGCTACTGATTTTGTTCATATGGTTATGCATAGATTTGACTGTAAAAATCAGATTCTTCTTGCCCTTCCACACAAACTAATCAGCCTTTGATGCTTCCACAAGATTTAGTCTCAAGAGTTCCAAAAACCAT
>JAULJZ010094912.1:0-12123 GCA_032270985.1 Heliamphora pulchella
GGGATAGGGTGGTTTTGAGGGCGATTTTGGGGTAAAATGGTGATTTTCGTTAAATTAAACGAAAATTTTAACAATTGAGATCTCTTTGTTGTTAAAATTAAACTTAAGGGAGGTTACTGCAATTTTTAAAACTGCAGGAATTTCTGTTTTTGTCGTGAACCCAACCCAGGAGATCAGTGTAATTTACCCTTATATGTATTTCCCGTCTCTTCGGTTTTCCGACTGCTCGTTCTAGGGTTTTGCTCTGTTTTGGTTAGTTTGCTGCTACTGTCTTCAAGTCGCGATCTCTAGGGCTTCGAACTTTTAGAGTTATTCTTTTGGTACAGGATCGATAGAGGAGATGGCAGGGAAGGAACTCGAGAACCGTATATTTGTCGGAGGGTTAGGCTGGAACATCTCTGAGCGTCAACTCGAAGACGCTTTTAGCCGCTTTGGCAAAATTATCGACTCTCAGGTTCATTCTCTTACTCCTTTTTATTTTGCTTCTCTTTTTTGATTTATGACACTGTATATAAGTATATAAGTATATAACTAAACCTAAAACCTCTACATGGTTGCTTATAAAAAGCAGGAAAGAAAGGATAAATTGCAATTTTGGGGAATCGGTATGTTGTTAATTCTTGTCAAGTTATGTCTGATCATTTGGTTCTGTTGAGTGGAAGCTGGTAGGCAATGTTTGTTTTACAGGAATGAACAGTGGAATAGAATGATGATTTTGATTCATTCTAATGTTTGATTGGTCTAGAAATGATGGAATGTCAATTCAAGAAGAAATCACTATCCCTCCGTTAACGGAACGAAAACTCCAATGCAGATACAAAACAATTTTCATTCAATTGTTAGTACAAAATCATTCTAGTGAACAAACACGACCTTAGTAATTTAAGATCAGCAATTTACTAGTTGTTTGCCTCAGTAGTCTAGATAATTGTTTAGGGGTGTGCAAACAACCCACCAACCTTCACCCAACTCAACCCGTGCCGTTTATGTGGGTGAATAGGTTGGGTTGGGTGAGTTGAGTGAAAAAAATAAAGAGAGTGTGTTAGTTGCGAGTTATATTTTTTCAGCTCGCCATCAACCCAGCCTAACCCGTCTATAGTCTATATTAGCCTG
Organism: Heliamphora pulchella; assembly: GCA_032270985.1. Classification (NCBI taxonomy): domain Eukaryota; kingdom Viridiplantae; phylum Streptophyta; class Magnoliopsida; order Ericales; family Sarraceniaceae; genus Heliamphora; species Heliamphora pulchella. The sequence continues at coordinate 1,114 of JAULJZ010094912.1, forward strand.
TTTTTGGACTAGCTTTTTTTAGTGGCTTTTAGGTTTTTTGGCTTTTATGAAAAAAAGTGAGAAAAAGTAGGAGTGTCAAATTATGTAGAAAAAGTGAAAAAAAAGTGAAAAATAGCCATTTAAGCCAAACCAGTTGGCTTTTTTTTGGCCTTTAAGCCAAAAAGCTAGGCTTAAAAGCCAGGCCAAACACATGCTTAGTTATTGTATTTGTACATACGACAAATTTCATCCTCATATATATATTTACATTTATATAAATTTTTTATAATTAATAAGGAACAAATTAGAACCGTTATGATTTTAATTTCTGCAATATATGTTGTGAATATTTTTTTCCAATAAGTATGCAATTTAAATACTATTGCTAGAGATATTTAATTATGTTATTATTATTAATGCTGTTGAATAATTATTGATATTTTTAGTCGGTCTTTTGCTTGACGTATTAAATATGATTTCTTTATAAAAAAATTGCAATAGGTTTTTTATTATTTAGAAACAAATTTTAAGAAAATAATCTCAAAGTTTTACAACTTTTTAACCCGTTAAATTGCCTAAATTGCTGGTTGAAATCGCCAAAAAAATATCACTAAACCTGCTGATTTTGATGATCAATGGGTTAGCGATGGGTTGAAAAAATAATAACCCGCCAAATATGGATTAGTTGAAAATTTTCCTTCCACCCGTCTCAACCCAATTTGCACACACCCCTCCAATTGTTTACATTTTTTTTAGTTTGCTTAGAGCATCTTCAATCGTTTTAGTCAAATTGGCAACCATTTTTTTTTGTGGCTAGCTAGTGTTATTTTACCTTTTTCCCCAATGTGCTAAGCCATTTTTTTTTGGGCGCCACTGCTATTCTAGCTTTAGATACATCACTTGGCCACAACTCTTGATCATAACTATTAAAGACGAAGTGACAAAAATGGCTCAAGATTGGGCAAAGCAATTTATTAGCTAGAGATTTGGCAAGCCAGATGAATGAATTTTTTGAGGTCTCTTGCCAAAAAAATGTGTTTGGCTGGAGAAACAGCAAGGCAATGTAGTTGCTCTTGGCTCAATTTTTGAATTCATATGCTTAACCAATTGTACTTTATAAAGATAGGGTGTTCAATTCCACTTTTCCAGTTTTTAGCTTATTTTCCTTTTCATGCTTAATTTGGAAAACTAAACAAAGCCATTCTTTTCCCCCCCATTAATCTTTTATCATCTGAGAGACTACTGAAGTGAAGGTGAATAGTGATTATAAGGCCTTGAGAGAGATTCACAAGATTGGTTGTACAAATATAGCAACAGGACAATTACAACTCAAAAAGTTTTTGTCAAACGGGATTGCCAATCTAAAAGGAGGGATTCTACACTAAATGATGATGCCATAAAAGCTGTCTGAGGTGGTAAGGTCTCCTTGAGCCTAGGTACAAGGCAAGTGGCTGGCTTGAGCAAAGTAAGATGCATGCTTTATAAGTTGTTTGTGTAGATTTCACGGATTCTACAGAATGCTCAAATAAATGAAATAGCAAAGCAAATTTGCAGTTCACGGAAGGTGAAATCTTTAAATTAAATATATATTTTTGTGATCGGCAAGTTAAGGAGACCCGGTCTTGCGTTTGTATATTTGGCGAACCAGGACTAAGTTGTTGGGTTGTCCACTTAAATTTATGAACGTATTTTGCATAATCACAAATATTAGTATTCCTTAAAGGGCTTGGTTGCAACCAACAAAAAGTAAGAGAGAGTGAAATATAAAAATAAAAATCTTGAGAAAAAAGAATAGAGTTTCTCGCATGTGGTTGGGGTGTTGGAGGAGGAGAGGTTGCTGGCAACTAAGTTGTTGGGTTGCTGGCAACTAAGTTGTTGGGTTGCTGGAGAGAGATCTTTTCTAGGTGTAGAGTACTAGCTGATGCCCTTGTTACAGTAGATCTCATTAATTTTGTTAAGAGGTAGTTTTGAGGTTCTTTTATGAGCTGGGAATTTGAATTCTCAACGAGATTAAAAGTGAAAACAATGGTATTATTAGCATATATTCCCGAGTTAAGATTGATCCAAGTTGTAGTCAAGGGGTTTCCCATTTCCCCCCCTCTTTTTTATAAGCAAGAAATTATTGGCAAAAACCCCTCAAGGGGTGAACCATATACATTCCAAAAACTGCAGCCCATATGCCATACATCCACAGGCATAAAGTCACTTCTAAACTGTTATTAAAACATAATAGAGAAGGGGCAGTCCTCTCTCAACCCCACATCCCCACAATATATATATGGAAAGAGAGGAAAAAATCCGTTCAAGCTACACAAAGGTAACTCAGTATTCTGAAAACTTCTGATATCATGCTCCCTCCAAACCTTAGTTGCACGAAGCAGGGGCGGGGGCGGGGGAGCGAGCGCATGTAGACGAGTCTAAGATTGGGAGCGTTTATATATTTTATATATTCTAAGAAATATCTTTTATTTAATTGTAATATATGTTAAAATATGAATAAATATTAGAGATTAGTGTCAAATACAAATTATTTTCTATATAAATAAATAAATATTATGCAAATATAAAATACTAGAATACACTAGAGTTAGTTTTATTCTATAATTTTATTAATTCTAGAAATTCTCTTATTTCGTAGTTTTTTTTTGTTTTTTTTGGAATTTATATATTTGAGTAATTTCATTCTAGTTGGGAGCGATGTTTTTACAGGATTCTTACTTTAGAGCGCGAGAGCAAAGTTCGAAAGCAAATTCGCCACCCCAGTAGAAAGATCGTACACTTAAACTCCAAACTCTTTTACCAAACCCACTTTATCTCAGTTTAGCAATTCTTCCCATCCATCTTCTTAGGACCACGAGAGTGCCAACAAGCAAGAAATACTCACACCGAAGACAACACCATCCAAACTACACCAAACTTCAAAAACTGAGCAAATCAAGTTCTGTAGCTCTTTAGCCATTGGAAAGTGGAGTAGGGGATGATTGACATCTTCCTTACCTGCTGGTACATGCAACACTACTCTAACATGACCTTACATTTCTTCATATGGTTATAATTGTTACACTCTTAACTATAAGGCACGTGAATCAACTCCAACGAACCAACCAAAAGAAGGCTTTCTCAAGAAAAAAAGGGTTTTAAGTTCAAAAACCTCACAAAACTCTTTAAATAAACCATTTGAGACAAGAAAACTAAGCCCCAAAGAGAAGGTTTCAGAAGAATCAAAGGACGAAAAATTGCTCCAACAGGCAGACGGATTGATTGGTCTTTCACAGGTTCAAGACTGATCGATCGGTCTTTCATAGGTTGCAGCAGTTTCTTCCAAAACCTGAGAAATCGAGAGCAGTGATTGACCGCTCGATAGACCGATCAATCAGTTTATCAAGTGGTCCAATCTTGAACTTTTTTTCAAATCAAGTTTTCCAACTCCATTTTCCCACACTCCAACCATGCTCTCCAACAAGCATTTAAGGATAAACTAATATGTAAAAATAACATTAATAAGTTTTGAAATAACCCCAAACATCTCATTCAAAGGGGAACTAATGTTTAAGCCAAAGGATATTAGACGAAAAACCAAAACAAACCTAAATTTAACCTGATGTCCTCACATGCATACAATCCATGAGTGCTTAGCCTTAAGGCCTTACAAAATGGGTACCAACAACCCAAATAAACAAACAAATATCGAAGAACTACATGCTTACAATGTTTTTTTCTCAAAAGATACTACTAAAGATTATGTAATTCTATTAAACTACAAAGGGGTCTTTCAAGACTGTTCTTCTCATTCTGCGGCTTTCTTTTCGTCATTACCTGAAATGTTTTATATAACCTGAGCCGAGACTCGTAGGAAATAGACTAAAGATGAATAAATGCATGATATGCGCGGATGGTTATGTAAAGTGCAACATATGGTTTTACCGAAAACTAAACCCCATTTTTTATTAAAATCTCACTCACATAACCGGTTTTTCTTGTACAAGTTGAACCCATTATCACCCACAACTCATTACTTAGTCCTTTATTCCATTTCGTTACACCCATTTTCGGTTTTCGCTTTCCACAACTCACACATACACGTACGCACACGCACAGACACTTTTCTTTATATCTCAATCATTCCATGGTTTTACAATCTAATTCAATCCAAGGACTATTTTATGGTATTTCACCAAGGGACAAGTACCTAACCCAATTTAGCTTATGTACTTTTTACGGTCTTTCATCGTGGGCCAAGTATCCAACCCAATTTAGCTTATGTACTTTTTACGGTCTTTCACCACGGGCCAAGTATCCAACTCAATTTTGGTTTTAAAACTTTTAAGAACTGACGCTGGATGAGCTTATAGACCCATGTATGGCTTATATTGATCGGGTCACGTGAGGGTTGCCAAGTGGCAAATGCGTTCTATAGCCCACCACGACTAACGCCTTCTTCTTGGTTATTAGCCGGTAGGCAGGGCACCAAAATTTGTGCAGTTTTTCGGTCTTTCACCGAAAAGCTGGACTAGCCCATATTTACGATTCACGGATCTCTAAATCGGTTTATTCACATCATCATTTTTAACATTCCAAACACGAGTCCAACCCAAACATGGTTCTTCTCGTCAACACCCAACACATGCGAGGGTAAAAAAATTATTAATAATCCCCGATACCTCATACGTTTCACATTTGGGTTTAATCAATTCAAAATCCCACCTCAACATTCCATGGTTCTTCACATTTATTCAATTTCATATATTTCACATATTTGGTTTTAATTTGCTTAAAACTCCAACCAACACCTTGTAGTTTTCAAAAACTTCATCAAATTTTCATGGTTTATTCAAATAAATAAACTCTCACAACCCAAAATTTATCAAATCATTAATTAATTTCACTCTTGACATCATCAATCCAAAAACTCTCAATTTTTTTCAAGACTTAACCCAAAAACCAAACCCTAATTTCTCATCTTTCAAACCCAACCATATTCAACAACAATAACAAGTTAAAGCCACCTTAAATCATCCACAAATCAAAGATCTAACATGCTTTAACATTATACCCTAACCTAGGGTTCTAAAAATTGACTCATATCCAACAATGTTTATGAGTAGTCATAGATCCTATATCTTAGATGTTTAATCAACCCAAGATAAGGTTCTGGCAAGCTTTAACCAAGCAAGATTCCAATCGGTGAATGAAAAGGAAAAGTTTCCATGTGTAGATCACTCTAACGGTTTTCCAACTGGTAGGAGGTTAAGAATCACCACCAAATGAGCAAGGGAAGCTTAAGGAACACCCCACAACAAATCTAGGACTTAGGGTTTGCTTCTAGAGAGAGAAGGAGAAGAAAGAAATGATTTTGAAAGCTCAAAACTTGATATTAAAGTTGCTCTCTATCACAGACCGATCAATCTGTCTTTAGTCCGATCGATCGGTCCCTCATTGGACTGCACTCTAAGGAACGAAAAACTACATATAGTTTTCAAATTTTGTTCCAACACCTCCAGATTCGTTCGATCAACCCACAATAATTATTTTCATGCATAAACAAGCGTATAATTATTGTCAACAACCATAACCATGATCAAGTTTTAATTTTTGCACGCAATAAAACACTTATCCCTTATCCACCGAAATTCCTATAACAAGGTTTAATTAATAGTTTCAAAATAAGAAGGGGTTAGGTCTCTACAACCTTCCCTACTTAGGAAATTTCGCCCCCGAAATTAAACATGCATCATGAGTCAAACAACCCAAGGTATCTCGGACGAATTTCGAACTCCCGTTCCCACGTTGCTACCTCAGCGCCATGGAGAAGCCACGCAAAACTTCACATAAGCAAGGGTCCTCTTACGCAAGACTCGTTCTTTGGTGCCGAGAATCACCACCGGTCTCTCCTCGTAAGCGACGTCATCCTCAACTCTCAACACGGTCCAATCCAAAATGGGCAATCAAGATCAATCAAATTCGGTGCTTGTTCCCGTACTCTCCCTTCTTACTCACATTAACTAAGACCCTCCCTTGAGTTACCATACACTAGCTCACCTCTAACTTGGAGTACACACCTAGGATCACTTCTGTAGGCCAAAACACGTGTTGTTGAACCTTGACACCGTTCATGGGAAAATCACACGTATTACATCTCACGCCCACAACTGAAAACCTCGTTCAAGTCCTCACAATGGGTCAAAGACTACAGAACCCCAAGCGCACCATCACGGAGTACCCACCCCCAGTACCAACACTAAAGCCAACGAGATACTCATTTTCGAGCAGGAACAACAAATGTCTAGTTCAAGGGAAAAGAACTCACTCCAACCATAGGAAGATTCACCACGATACAAGGTTTTTAAATGAAGCAAGGGCTCTTACAGAAGAACTTTAATCATGCCGAACTTGCGGCTCAGCAACGGTAAGGGAAAGTCAAATCAAAGGGTGTAGAAATCACACGGTAACATACAGCAGACTAGAATGATAAGCACACCTCTCTAAACCGGATGAGGACCCCTTAGAGAGCTAGCCGCCAGAGCAAAAACAACACTGCACCGGCATGGGAACACAATCAAAGGGCTCATATTAGCACAAGACCCAGTGACACCCGAATGGAAGAGGTCACTCAAAAAAATCAGGTAAACAACATGGGTTCGCGTATAAAAGTCGAGAAGACACGGAGCTGCATGTGTCCCTTTACGTCATCACAAGGCCGTCCACTTAGAACAACGCACCGTCAATCGCCTAGAGGTGACAACAGGGAATCAACTAATCCCAACACGAAGTACACCTGCCCAATGACTAAGAGCTAAAAAGCCTTAACCAAAGCCATTCAAGGTCAAGCATAAAAAGTCTACAACATGTCTCACACACTATCTCCTTGCCGCTCTAGCATTACACTCAATCACTTAGCGTTTCAACGTACTCTCGCCAATCATACAACCAAAGCTATCGCTCGATCTCACCGAAACTAATGGGGTAATAGCTTCTCTCAAACTCCTCAACGGTTGACTTTAAGCATCTTCATAAAGAACTCATTTCCTACACAACAAAACTTCCATGCTGCATCCTAGGTAAACATGTTTAATCTAAAGGGTCACACCCATGAAGGATCTTCAAACTTCCACACCTCAACACTGACCCCCCCTTTTTCTTGAAAAGGGCTCAGGCGATCAGCCAACGAATTAGATATCTCTAGGGTACATAACCTGAGTACTCGTGCTCATTGGGTGGAGTAAACAATACTTTCTTCAAGAGACTACGAGGATTTAGTTCTAAGTTCTCACGACCACGGTAGTATAGGTTCACATGACATAACTAAAAGGACCACGATAGGGGTACCAGACTTGTAGAGATCGCAATCTCCCCGCATAGAGGAAAACAAGGAGTCGATCAGGAAACGTCGGCGCTCAAGCTCTACTGGGCTTAGCAAGCCAGAATAGGATATAAACCCCCCCACCAGATGTCTCTCCCTCTTACAAAATAGACCTAGACGAGAGTACCATTCGCTAAGCTTAACCCTCTAACTCACGTGCCTCACAACCGCGTCTCACAAGGTAGCCCCACAAACCAGCGTCTCTATACATAGTGCTACCCCAAAACGACTATCACTAGTCTCAACACAGATGCAACACGGATGGACTGAAAGTGTGCGATACTCCGGCATTGACACAAACATTGGTCCACGAATGGTATTTTAAAAACGTACCTTGGATGATCGAAGGGCAAGCTGTGGCATCCGACACGGCAGGTACCACTGAAGCACTAGGCTCTCGTTCCTGAGACATATGTCCTTGAAACTCTCCTAAAGAACTTTGAACATTCCCTTTCTGATGGCAGTCCTGACGCATGTGGCCCTCCTGGCCACACTGAAAATAAGAAAATGAAGCCTTCTCTCGGGTCTGACTCTGTTGCCTCTCCCTCTGTGGGCACTTCCTGGCGCGATGCCCCGGCTATCTGCAATAGAAGCAAAATATCACTCGACGCTCGGAATGTCCTGATGAAGCAATAGATGGCGCGGGTGCTGTACGTGGCTACTGTTGGGACTCCATGGAACAGAGACTAGGGCCTCTCGACTTTTGCTTCTTGAACTGACGCCCACCTGACTACGCCCTCGTGTCTCCTGGCTATGATTTCTTCTCTATGATCCTACGACTCTTCAGCCAGTGCATTGTCAACTCGGATGGCAGCCCTCACCAACTCCTTGTAGACCCGAATTTCAAGAACCATAATCCTATCTCGGATAGAGGGTCGAAGACCCCGCTTAAACCATTCGGTGCGCAACTCCTTAGTTGTTTCCATCTCTAGTGCAAACTATGACAATTCCACAAACTTGGCCTCGTATTGGACTACTGACATGTTCTCCTGGATGAGGGAGAGAAACTCCTCTCGGTGGGTGCTCCTCAAAGATCCTAAAAGGAACTCCCCCAATAAAACTGTGGAGAAAGCGACCCACAAACTTTCCGCGGTCGTCTTGGCAGACTCCCACCACTCCCGCGCGCCTTCCCGAAGTTGGAACGCTGCGAGCCTTACCCTCAGCTCGTCCTCCATAATTCCCAACGTGTCAAAAATCGTAGTGGTTACCTCTAACCATTTAGGAACAGCTTTCGAATCAGACTTCCCAGAGAAGATTGGAGGATCCATCTATCAAAACTCTCTCAGTGCCGCCGTAGCCCTCGCTTCGGGAGCTCTTGCTCCATCCTTAGTTAGTTCTTCTAAAGTTCGCATCATCTCGAGCATCTCTTAGAGTACATCAACACTGGCCACTTGCTTTGACGGGGCGTACACGTTCCCTTCTCTCGGGACTTGGGCAAACGTACGACCTTGGCTGCGACCTTGGCCTCTACCTTTTCTTGAAAACATCGCTTTATAAAAGAAAGGATAACGGGAGATATCAACAACAAGGTCTAAACCCACTCATCCCCCACGGACAACATCGTCCCTCAACAAGATACCACGTAACACGTATCATCCCATCAGCACATCTTATGTAACACATAACAAAGAGAACTAATTGGAATGACACATTAATCCCGGTAACTCGTTTGGATTTTTGGTTAGAACGGACGTTGGCCAAATGCCTTTCTAACTCGAACCTCAAACTAATCGACTGGTCGCCCAAAGGCAAGACACATCATCCTAAGAGCCCAACCTTTATGCCCAAATACCACATAGCATGCAAATGTCAAGTTAAGTCCAAGGTATCTCATGCAAACACACCAATACATGAATGCCACATATCATTGCAAGCTCTCATGTAATGGTTCCACCACTCATACGGCTCGTAGGTATTCAAACCTGGAGTTCTGATACCAATCTGTCACGCCCTCAACTCCAAAGCATATGAAACCCCAATCAGTCAACCAAAAGAAGGCTTTCTCAAGAAAAATGGGTTTTAAGTTCAAAATCCTCACAAAACTCTTTAAATAAACCATTTGAGACAAGTAAACTAAGCCCCAAAGAGAAGGGTTTCAGAAGAACCAAATGACGAAAAATTGCTCCAACAGGTAGACGGATCGATCGGTCTCTTTCACAGGTTGCAACAGTTTCTCTCAAAACCTGAGAAATCAGGAGCAATGATTGACCGTTTGATAGACCAATCGATCGGTCTATCAAGCGTTCCAATCCTGGACTCTTTTTCAAACCAAGTTTTCCAACTCCATCTTCCCACACTCCAACCATGCTCTCCAACAAGCATTTAAGGATAAACCAACATGTAAAAATAACATTAATAAGCTTTGAAATAACCCCAAACATCTCACTCAAAGGGGAACCAATGTTTAAGCCAAAGGATGTCAGAAGAAAAACCAAATCAAACCCAAATTTAACCCATCGATGTCCTCACATGCATACAATCCATGAATGTTTAGCCTTAAGGTCTTACAAAATGGGTACCAACAATCCAAATACACAAACATATATCAAGAACTACACGTTTACAATGTTCTCTTCTCAAAAGATACTACTAAAGAGTATGTAATTCTATCAAGCTACAAAGGGGTTCTCAAGACTGTTCTTCTCATTCCGGGGATTTCTTTCTGCCATCACCTGAAATGGTTTATACAACATGAGCCAAGAGCCGTAGGAAATAAACTAAAGATGAATAAATGCATGATATGCGGGGATAGTTATGTAAAGTGCAATACATGGTGTCACCGAAAACAAAACCCCATTTTCCATCAAAATCTCATTCACATAACCGGTTTTTCTTATACAAGTTGAACACATTATCATCCACAACTCATTACTTTGTCATTTTTTCCATTTCGTTACGCCCATTTTAGGTTTTTGCTTTCCACAACTCACACATACACGTAAGCACACACGCGCACACACTTTTCTTTATATCTCAACCATTCCATAGTTTTGCGATCTAATTCAATCCAAGGATTATTTTACGGTCTTTCACCGAGGAACAAGTACCTAACCCAATTTAGCTTAAGTACTTTTTATGCCTTTCACCGCGGGCCAAGTATCCAACCTAATTTAGCTTATGTACTTGTTACGGTCTTTCACCGTGGGCCAAGTATCAAACTTAATTTTGGTTTTAAAACCTTTAAGAACCGACGCCGAACAAGCTTATAGACTCATGCATGGCTAATACCGACTGGGCCACGCGAGGCTCGCTAAGTGGCAAATGCGTTCTATAACCCGCCACGACTAACGCCTTCTCGGTTATTAGCCGATGGGCAGGGTACCAAAATCTGCGGAGTTTTTTGGTCTTTCACCGAGGAGCTGGACTAGCCCATAATTAAGATCCGCGGATCCTGAATTGGTTCCTTCACATCATCATTTTTAACATTCCAAACACGACTTTAACCCTAACATGGTTCTTCTCGTCAACACTCAACACACGCGAGGATAAAAAAATCATTAATAATCCCCGATACTTCATACGTTTCACATTTGTATTTAATCAATTTAAAACCCCACCCCAACATCCCATGGTTCTTCACACTTATTTAATTTCATATATTTCACATATTTGGTTTTAATTAGCTTAAAGCTAACCATATCCACAAATCAAAGATCTAACATGCTTTAACA
>JAULJZ010094923.1:0-12122 GCA_032270985.1 Heliamphora pulchella
TGAAGATGCTGCTGGAGACGATCAATCAAAGCAGAATCGGTCCCGGTGATAACAATATCATCAACATAAACCAGAAGAAGAACAATACCAGCGGAGGTCTTGCAAAGGAACAAAGAAAAGTCATATTGACTTTGCTGAAAGGAAAACTGAAGCAAGGTAGTGCGAAACTTGTCAAACCATGCACGGGGAGCCTGTTTCAGCCCATAGAGAGATCGCTTCAACTTACATACATCGGAGGAAGAGGAGGAGGAAACACCAGGTGGGAGAGCCATGTAAATGTCTTCTTTTAGATCACCATGAAGAAATGCATTTTTGGCATCCATACTTATGGCCTGTGATGCATTTTTGACATGCATCACACATTGTCTTTTTCAAATTTGATTTGGGGTAACCCAATCACTAATTCCCTTTTTAAAAGTTTGGAAATCAAGTTCAAGTGTGCATGCCCAAGCCTTCTATGCCACAACCAACTATTATCACTCAAGGCGGCTAAGCACTTGGTGTCATCTTTGAAAAGATCATTTAGAGTGAATATATAAACATTTTCATGCATATGACCTTCAAAAATAACTTTGTTATTGATTGAATCTTCAATAACACACTTAGCATGATCAAAGACAACCTTGTGACCTTTGTCACAAAGTTGGCTTATGCTAAGAAGGTTAAGTTTCAAACCATCAACAAGCAAAACATTTTTAATAGAAGGGAAAGAAATTTTACCGATACAACCAATTCCTATGATTTTTCCTTTGCTATTGTCCCCAAATGTTACAAATCCACAATCTTTTGGTTTGAGGGATGCAAACATAGATTGATCGCTTGTCATGTGTCTTGAGCAAGCGCTATCAAGGTACCACATCCCCTCCTTGAATGAGGACTTGAAACACACCTGCAAGGAGAATCAATTTTTGATTTTTGGTACCCAAATTTTCTTGGGTCCTTTGGAGTTAGTTCCATGAGGATGTGTTCCCTTAGGAACCCAAACCTTCTTGACAGGAGGATTAAAAGATTTTCGATGTGGGCAATGTGTGACAGTGTGTCCATGTTCATAGCAATGAAAACAAGTAGCATTTGTATGATTAGAAGATACTTTGACAAAAATATTGCTTAAGAACTTTTGTTTCTCCTTTGGTTTGTACCCAATCCAAGCTTTGTCAAAAACATATTTTTGCATACCAAGGAGTTTGGTAAGGTCTTCAGTGAACTTGTAAACTGTTTTGGTAAGGTCTTCAACCTTTTCAATCAAAATTTTGTTTTCATCATTCAAAACAAAAACTTGTTTTGATAAAGCAAGTTTTTCATTTTTCAAAATTTCAATTTCACATGAGGAAAGAACCAACTTCTTTAAAATAGAGTTCTTAGCACCCATTTTTCTCAATTCATCATGTAAATCTTCAAAAGTATTTTGTAACTCATATAAAGAGAATGAGTCATGAGTTACCTCATCATCTTCCTTAGCCATGAGGCATAGATTTGCAACCTCGTTTTCTTTTTTTCTTCTTCAGAGCTGCTGTCATCACTTTCACCCCACGCGATTATCATAGCTTTCTTAAAGCTCTTTTTGAATTGCTTCTTGAGTAGAGGACATTCAGCCTTGACATGTCCAGGCTTCTTGCACTCGTAGCAAATGATTTCCTTTTTCTTGTAGTTATTTTTGAATTTGCTAGAGTCACCTTTAAATTTGTTAGGCTCGTCTCGATGCCATTCTTTCTTGAATTTTCTTCCTCCTTGTTTCTTATTTCTAAGAAACATTTTGAACTTCTTTGTGATGAGGGCCATGTCTTTGCTCTCATCACTTGAGGAATCTTTGGCGGATTTTTCGTCATGAGTTGAGGACTTGAAGGTAATGCCTTTCTTCTTTTTATTGTCATCCTTGTCGTCCATCTTGATATTCATCTCATGAGTCATGAGAGATCCAAGAAGTTCTTCCAGGCTGAGAGTGTTGAGGTCTTTAACTTCTTGAATAGCTGTGACCTTGGCTTTCCAATTCTTAGGCATGCACCTAAGAATTTTTCTCACCATTTCTGCGTTCGTATAAATCTTGCCAAGAGATTTTAGTACATTAATAATATCAGTGAAGCAAGTAAACATATCAGAAATGGATTCATCATACTTCATTTTAAACAATTCATAATTGTGGACAAGCATACTTATTTTAGACTCCTTTACTTGGTTAGTACCCTCATGAGTAACTTCAAGTCTATCCCATATTTCTTTTGCGGTGTCACATGTACAGATCCTATTGAACTCGTTGGGGTCGAGAGAGCAATATAGGAGATTCATGGCTTTAGCATTCTTTTGAATTTTCCTAATGTCATTCTCTGTCCATTCAGCTTCTAGTTTAAGAATGATTGTTCCTTCAACGGTCTTGGTGAGTCTTTTGTGTCCATTAATGATAACCCTCCAAAGGTCGTAGTCTACGGCTTGAATATATATTCTCATTCTAGCCTTCCAATAATTGTAATTTGTTCCATTGAACAAGAGAGGTCTATTGGTCGACTGACCTTCGGATTGGATACGTCCTAGCGGTTGCTATATAAACTCTTAGACTGTTAAGTCAAAAACAAGAGCCCAAGCTCTGATACCAATTGTTAATTCTAGGCAATCTAAGAGGGGGGTGAATTGGGTCTTAAAAAAATAATAACAATTTTTAAAACCTTTTCGAAAACCTTTTCGAAAATCTTTTAATATTGCAAACAAATAAAGCAAGATAATCAAATATTAAAGCAATGCAAATATTAAAGAGGCTAGGGATAGAGAAAATGAACCAGACACCAAATATTTATAGTGGTTCGGCTTCTTCCAAGCCTACGTCTACTCCTCAAGTCTCCCTTTGAGAATTTCTACTATGTAGAATGTTTCACGGGCGCATTCAAAGCCTTACAACCTCAAGACTTCCTTTGAGAATATCCACCAGGATACGAATGTTTACGGGCACATTCAAAGGCTTTATAATAGCCACAAGATGATCTTATGAAAACAATCCCTTGTTTTCTTCTAATCACTATTGAGCTTTTCTTTGATGAGATTTACTTACACACTCAAAGGACAAAGGGTGACTGACCCTTTGATACAATAAATGAAGTGTTTAAATGAGAATCACTCACTCTCTTTACAGAAATTGATTGGCAATAAATGAAGAGCTAAAAAGAGATGAGGTACAAGAGCTGGAGTTACAGCAATAAATAAAAGCTTGAAGATTGAGTTTAAATCAACCAAAAGAACAATGATTGTAAGTTTCCAAATATTTTAAATGCTGAGGAGTAACTCCTTATATAAGCTCTTGAGCTTTCATGACTGTTGGAGGTAGGTGAGAGCATTTAATGCCAAAAATCCAACCGTTGAATTCTGCCGCGAATTTAAATTTCCGTTGCAGGTGTCGACACAAAAGCTTTTGGGTCGACACAAAATGTCTAGGGCATGGTTCTTCAAGTGGTTGGGTCGACTCTGATCTTCGGAGGGGTCGACACAATTTCTGCAATCTTTCTCACCAACACAACGGTGTCGACACATTTGGTTTTGATGTCGACTCAATGGTTCTTTAGATTTCTGGAGAAGGCAATTTGTGTCGACTCATATTGCCATGGTATCAGCACTAAAATTCTGCAGGAACCCCGGGAGATTTGTGTCGACACACAAAATTCTGCAGGCGGCCTCGGTACTTTTGTGTCGACTTAATTTCTATTTGTATCGACTCAAAGTTCCGGATAACAAAAGTGAGGAACCACTTTTGTGTCAACTCAAACCAAGTTTGTGTCGACTCTTTTTTAGTACAGAGAGCTTCAGCTCTTTTGTGTCGACTCAAAATCTATTTGTGTCGACACTAAAATATTTATACTTGAAAACATCTTCAACGAAAAGTTAGGGTATTAAACTATTTGTTCAAAGATGTTGACACACTTGATATCTTTAAGTATTTTTTGCCTTAAAGTGTTGACTCAATTATCAATAAAGTTCATCACAAAATATCCTTATTCAAGAATACTTAAGTGTTTTAATCATTTTGAGAAATGAGTCATTTCTTTTAGCTAAAGGTGTTAACTCATTTGTTCAATATGTGTCAACACATCTTTTTTAGAAAATATAAATATTATCCTTTTAAATTAATTTATTTTTAAAAAATAAATTATCAAAATTATCAAAATCAATATAAAAAGCCATTAGGCTAACATTAAGATTTGGAACCATAGGAGTAGAAGCTGGCTTACACCCTAACATGCCACTGTCCTAAAGAAAATCAAGAGTGTACTTCCTCGGAGAAAGAAATATCCCACAACAAGAACGAGCAACGTCAATACTAAAAATATACTTGAGCAGACTCAATTCCTTAATATCAGAAGTTTTGCCAAGAACGTATTTTACCTGAGCAATCCCATTTGTATCATCTCCAGTAAAAATAATGTCATCAACATTTACTAATAAAATGATAGAACCATCATCTCAGCGTCGACGAATAAAACAGGTGTGATCTAAGTGACATTAGACAAAGCCCATAGATAAGATAACACTACCTGAAACGACTAAACCACGCCCTCGATGATTGCTTCAATCCACAAAGATACTCACGGAGGCGGCATACCATCCTTGAATACTTCCCAACAGCCTGAAAACCCGATAGAGGATCTATATAGATGGTTTCACATAAATCTCCATGAAGAAATGCATTTTTGATATCTAGTTGGTAAAAAGACCAATAATGAGAAGCAGCTAAAGACACAAGAAGCCAAACAGTAGTCAACAGGGGCAAAGGTAGCACCAAAATCATTACTGAGAATCTATGTAAAGCCTTTGTCCACAAGACGGTCCTTATACCAATGCACATAACCACCTATTAAGTAATTCACATTAAGGACCCATTTACACTCCACAATATTTTCACCAGGGGAAACGGTACAAGATCCCAAGTATGATTAGATTCCAAGGCATCAATCTCGATTTGCATGGCGGTGACTCACTTGGGATTCTAGAGAACTTCAGACACAGACTGATGAATCTGCACAAAGGTGATCTTACCAAGAAAAGGATGGAAAGAAGCTAAAAAACCATCATAAGAAAAACTAGGAGATAGGATAGTTAGCACTTTTAAGCCAACCATAACAGAAAAGAGGTTCGCGATCACGAGAAGGATAACGAGGACAAGGGGTTGCTACATAAATGAAAGAAGGAGAAGAAATACCTAAACCTGGACAAAGAGAGCTCTAGCAAGAAAGGAGGAAAACGAGGGTGGTGAGAGTACATTTGCAAAGGGGCATGAGACGAGTGTACTAGTGGAGAGGAAGGTTCTACCACCAAGGTAGAATCAAAAATAGGAATTGGATGAGCATTAACGGAGGAGTCCACCATGAAAAGATAGGGAACAAATTCTTGTAAAAATGACACAATTGATAGAAGAGAATAGCCTCACAAAAAGTAACATCAAGGGAGTGAAACATATCCCAACACGGAATCATAAGAACGATAACTTTTGGACATAGTAGAATAACCTAAAAAGATACAGTGAATATAAACTCCTTATCCAGTTTAGTATGAGTTGGGCAACGATTCTGAACGAACCATGTACACCTAAACAGCCTAGGCAGAAGAGGAAATAAAAGACAGCCAGGCTGAAGAACCAGAAGAGGAGCCGAACCATGCAAAATTTGACTAAGAGCAATTAATGAGGTATACTAAGCCATCAATTATCCCAAAAACTGAAGCTATTAGGAAATTGGCCAGACAATGTATATCAAGCTATCCAATACTCCCCCACATGTGCGACCATATTTCGCACGTAAAGAGGCGAATAAACTGAATAGGTGTATCCACACATAGAGTGTACAATAACAAATATAACAAAGAAACACATCACGAAACTTGAACTCAAGACCTCATAAAACCAAAATTTTGATATCATGTTAAGTTATCAATTGTTCCAAAAGCTTAAGTTATTAGGAAATAGCCCAACAATGTTTATCAAGCTATCTAACAAGGTAAACTGCAGTAAGTACAATCATATGCCAATAAGACTTTGGTATGTTCATGTCACAAAGGAGGCGACGAACGATAGATATAATATGGCGGTTCTTACGTTCTGCGACACTGTTTTGTTCGGGAGTGGAAGGACTGGTAAATTGTTGTATGATACCCTTTTGATTACAGTGGGAATGAAAGGCATAAAAAATGTACTCACCACCATTATCAAATCGTATTTGGCGAACAACGGTGTTAAACTAAGTTTTAACCATCCGGAGAAATTGAATAAACACGGGTAACACATTAGATTTTTATTTAATTAAATAAATCCATATACATCGAGAATGATCATCAATAAAAGTCACATAATAACGATATCCAGATAAAGCAAGAACCAAGGAGGATCCTCATATATCCGAAGGAATAAGATCAAAAATCTTAAACACACGATGCATGCGAGAAATATAACTGGTACAAGAGTTTACATGCCACACAACGAAATTTATGGTCTTTACAAGCTTTAAGAAATGAAAGAAATAACAAACACAAATATTGAAAGTTTGCATATCCTAAATAGGCATGCCAATGGCCTGAAGTTTGAAGAGAAAAAACATTGAATTTGGACTCAGGTAAAACAGAAGCCTGAAGACTCCATGTAAACGGGTGTGAGAGGCGACTCCTCAAAGTAATACAGCCCATCGCGCTCATATCCCTTGCTAAAAGCTAAAAGTCTTCTTCGAACTTAGGTCCTAAAACAAATAATGAGTAAGGAAGAACATGACAGCACAATGAAGTTCTTTAACAAGACGACTAACAGATAGAAAATTAAAAGAAAAATTAGAAACATGAAGAACAGAAGCAAGGGTAATATTAGAAGTTAGAGACACACCACCCTCATGACTAATGTTTAAGGTAGATCTATCAGCAAGGAAAATAGTGCGATTAACAGAAATGACAGGGCCAGGAAACAAAAAAAAAAGACAACCCACTAGTCATATGATCATTGCTCTGGAATCTAGAACCCAAGTAGGTTTTGCAGACCGAACATATAAAGCAGTAGGAATACCTGTGGCTAGAGTACTAGTCATATGAGATAGGCCCTGAACTCGAACAGTAAATGAGCCAACTTTTGTCGCATGTTGAGAGAAGGAAAATCTGATGAAGACGACCGGAGCACACTTTTGTCATTTGATCCAGTCATATTGTGCAGTAAAAAGATGCTACCAAGAAAAATATAGCCGGAGAAACGACAAACCAAAAATATTGCTACGGAAAAAAGACACCGATAGCCCCAAATAAATATGAAGGATAAATATTTACCACATTAGCAAAGTCGAGAGAACAATATCACCGGATCAACAAATCATATGACTAGAGTTGATTGAACCATAAAACAAAGGACATGGAATTGAAATGATCTGACCTTCGTTGTTCTGCTAGGTTTAGATCTCACAAATTTCGCAACGAAGAATTGGACAAAGTTTTAGGGTTTTATAGTTGAGTTGTTTTCAAGTCATGCGAACTGCGAACCAAATCCGCCAGAAATGCAAACCAGGACGTCGAGGGTTGGTCTCCCTGGCAGTGGTCGCAACGTTGTTCGGCGTGGCGGCATCGATGGTCGCGACATCATTGGTCGACAACATTTGTGGTTACTGTATCGTTAGTCGATGGCGTGATTGGAAAACATATACTAGGTCCCTTGGTATGGATGTGTTAACGAGAGTTTGGTCACCGATGTGCCAAAGAGGTGACAGCGATGCGTTGGGCCGACAAAGCTCCTAGAGTTTGCAAAGCAGGCGGCGGGTGAGTCACCGTTGCCTAGGGTTTTGTTTTTTGTACAGAATTTTAATTGACTCTAATACCGAAAAGAATATTGGAATTTTTGGCTTACCCCCCATGGGCAATGCCCACCTATTTATACTAAAAGAATAGGTTTACAAAAAGAAAGAAATAATTCAAAGACAAGACAATAAATCTCTAGTTTCCTAATATATAATAATTCCAATAACACTATAGTATGTAAATGGGCATATATGAACACAATCCATAAGGACAGCTCAGTGAAGTGTTACAAAGCTCCATTAGTGGCTACTTTATGAAGTTCAATTGGCAGTTGGAACTTACCAGACTGCAGCCAGACCGTAGATTGATAGTGAAAATTCATTATTTTGCCTAGACAACCACCCTACAACAAGTTACTTCGGATACCAATTTGGCCTAGCTTGATGTGAAACTGAAACCATTCCTTACAATAATCTCATAGCATTACATATTCTTGTGCATAAACATTGTGCTTTTACTATCGTAATAGGGTTCCCTCCCTTCAGACCACTGAGGCCATTTTGTCAACAAAATCTCAAAAGCATAAAGTTGTAGGATTGTACATATGGAAGGGAACACAGAAGACTCTTACAGTGGATTCCTTCCCCAACCTGCCCCAAGGGACAATAATTTTCCATACATGTCATGAACCCAAAAAGCAGACAGTGGACTATAAAACCAATTTATACTCGAGGCAACTCTGTGTTTCTATAACCATATTTGATGTGTTGGATTGAATTAGAGGGATAGGAGGAATAATTAATACGTAAATTTCTTCATGCTTCTCGCACCCCTATGTATTCTCTTCTCTACCTACCCACCTGTGCCAGTTTCAGGTCTCACATGTTCTTTAAAGGGAGAATTATACAAGCACCCCCTCAACAATCATTGAGTATCAATTTACTCCATCAACTTCAAACTGTACAATCAAGTCCCTTAACTATTTAATTTGTATCACTTTTGTGTCTTCAAGTGGGAGGCATTTTGTACGGTGTTTAATAGTTGTGGCACCTGAATGTACAGTTTTGAGTTGAGGGGGTTAAAATAATACTCAACGATAGTTGAGGGGGTGTTTGTGTATATTTTCCTTAATATAATGGGAATGTAAATGGAATTATATATACAATGATATTATTTGTATTGTGTTCAGTTAAAGTGAAGTAATACATGGGATAAGAGTTGGAGAATTATTTTTAACCGTTGGATAGAGAACAGACATAATCCAGAAGGGTGACAACCTAAGAAGTTGCATCGGACACCATTATCAGACACGACACTCTTAAATTCGTACTTTTCAAACGTGTCTTAATTAAAATATTAAATTTATAATGTTATACAATTTTTCAACACTTGACGGACACTTCAACGACACTTCTAGAATTATCTGAACACGCCCCATGTGATGAATTTCTTCAAAGTAACAATGTTTTTTATTCTTCAAAACGCAAATCATACACACTAAATATGTTTTGAAACATTTATAAAAGGAAATATAAGAACGTTTTAATTTTATTAGTAATATGTTGTATATTTTCAATTATCATTGAATAAATTACTTGTATATTTGACAAATAATAAATATATGGGTAAATTACAATGACCTCCCTTGAGGTTTCTGATAAAAACAGGAACACCGCCTCTAGTTTCTGAAATATCACTGACCTCCCCTGTCAGTGTTGTTGCACTAACACTGTTAACGGAAATTATACTTTTACTATTTTGCCCTTGCAATTAAACTGATTTTTTAAATTAATTAATTAATTAATTAAAATGAAAAAAAAAACCAATTTCGATCATCTTTCTTGTTTAAGGCTCAAAACCAGATGGATTCAAAACCAAAAATCGCAAACCAAATTCATTCTAATACACCAAAAACCAAATTCCAGTAGGCTTCCCCATCTCTAATCCAACTAATTAACCCCAAAAACCAAAAACTAGAGCTTAAATGAATCTAACAACAACAACGCACCTCACAAATTCATTCTAATACACCAAAAATCAATACAAATCATATCCAAAATCCTATACCAGAAATGGGCAAATACAAAAAACGAATTCAAATTTGATTAACCTATTAGAGACCTTTTCACTCCTAGTTTAAAAGCAAGGGAATACTAAAAAGTAGACTTACACTAATAATCAATCTTTTTCTCATATAAACAAATTATCTCAGTTCACTCATGGGAGTGACAAGATTGCCATCTTTTTTTTTTTTAGGTTTTCCTTTACTTTCTTCTTTTCATTCCATATGCTTCACATATCTGTGAATCGAAACACAACATGATCCAAGAACCCAAATAGAAAGAACACAACACACAACCCCAAATCCATCCAACACCCACATATAAGTGGAAATTGAGAGCTGAATCAACATCCAAATACTAGTCCTCTCTTATTATTCCCTGCTTGTATTACTTCCACCATATAAACAAAATGGCCGCCCCACTAATTCACCCGAACTATACGTATAATAAGCAATAACAAGGGGAAAAAAAAAAAGCACATCAACAAATTGCCACAGATCAAATTTAGAAATTTCGCAAAATTTGCTGCCAAGAACAGCAGACGTAGCAGACACTTTGATAAACTAAGGTAGGATTTGGGAGAAGAATCTATGCGTTTGGAAAGAGGAGAAAGAGAGGAATCTGAGATTCAATTTGTGCAAACAGAGAGACAGAATGGGTACTTCGGTTGAAATAGCAAAATTGTCAGGAAATTTTAGGGATTTATGTGGTGGGGGTGGGTTAGAAGCGAAACCAATCCAAATCAAGCTAGCTTTGCCTGACCATAAAATTACAAAATTCTTGTAAAAAAAGCTTGAAGATTAATGCTATCAACAAAAAAAAAAAAAAAATCTTCCTTGCCACGAAAAAAGCTCAATCAACCCACAAAAAAGCTCCTTCCATAGCAAATCTCAACTACCCACTTCCCAAAACCAGTGAAGAAATGAATTCTGTTTCCTTCTCCAATTTTCCCAACAACATTTAGCTCTGCATCCTCTCCTTCCTCGCTCCCCCGAAGGTCTCCACCTTTGCTCCCACGTCGAAGCGATTCATCTCCCTCTACTGGAGCGACAGCAAGCGCTGGTTCGCTCTCTGCGACCGGCGGTGGAGGTCGAGGACCCAGATCTAGAAATGGGGTGTGAATCTTGATGGGAGAACAAACGTTGATTAGAAGATAATTTGACGTTTGGAGCGTGAATCTTACAACAAGCTAATTGCAACTCCATCTTCTTCTTTCTCTTGATTTGCCTGACCCTTGTCTGATTTCATATAGTTCAAAAATTAGTAACCGCTATAATAACCAGCCACTATACTGGTGGTGTTCAAAAATTATGTTTTGTAGCGGTTACTGATCTTCTCTCGTTTTTTCGACCGCTTAAACCCTAATGCCGTGAGAGAGAGAGAGAGAGAGAGAGAGGAGGGGGGGCAAAATAAGAATATCCTAAATGAATTAGACAGGGTCAACTTTTTGCTGTTAAGTCAATAACAGAGCTTTGACGGTTGGGCTAATTTGATGCAAACAACTAAACCAAATGAGAGGTCAGTGTCATTTCAGAAAGCAGAGGGGGAATCTCTGTTTTTGTCATAAATCTCAAGGGAGGTCAGTGTAATTTACCCTAAATATATAAAAATGTAAATTTTTAACGTGTCTCAAATGTGTCGTCTTCTGCATTTTTTGAAAATTGATGTGTCGGCGTGTACATGTCATGTCGCGTATTTGTATCCATGGTACTTCGGTGACAAGTTGTATTGGGCGGGGGATGGAATTTTTAATCCCATGTAATCCGAATTGTTAGTTCCCCATATGGGGAATTAATAATAGTCCAATCTAGTAAAAACAAACATGGTATTAATTATCCCTAAAAACAAAAATCAGAAAAGGTGGGTCCCACGTATTTTAATCCAATCTAGACCTCCTAGTTTGGCACAACCCCCTAGCCTATGGGAACAATTCTCAAGTATATATTATTGCGCCTAATATCTTAATATCTATCACAAGTTCCCGCTGAATGAAGTAGCGTAACATGTTAGAAAAGAGAAAAGAATATGGGAAAGCGTGTATTCCATTGTGGGATGTACACGCGTATTTATTAAGCACCGAAAACATACAGTAGATAGTGTGAGCATCCCAACGGAATATTATTAATACTAAATATATTTAATACCCCCCTCAAGTTGGAGTATAGATATCAATCCTGCCCAACTTGTTACAAATGTAGTGAACCCGGGACCCAGGCAGCACCTTAGTGAACACGTCAGCCAACTATTCACCAGATCGAACAAAGCCAAAATTAATAGTGCCATTCTTATACTCTTGGCGGATGAAATGACAATTGATCTCGATGT
>JAULJZ010094934.1:0-12122 GCA_032270985.1 Heliamphora pulchella
GTAAACTACAGCATGCTTAACTTATCTTGACGATTTAAGTATTCACTTGTCTTGCACAAATCCTCAATTTCCAAATACCAAGCACATCATACCTCAGAAAACATCGTTCCCTTATTGCAAAGGTGGTGCAGAAAGGAACACAACTCCGAGGGATAATCATACAAAAAATATTCATGCAAAAAGGAGTTCTGCAACTCCCTTGGAGAAAGAAAGAAAAATCGAAGCAACATCACATTTTCATGGCTGTTATAGGTTGCCCAGTATGTTTCTTTACTGTCCTTTTGTGAGCTGATGCATACAGGCCAGTATTATATATTTCAAAAGACGAAGCCTGTTTCAAGGCAGCAAGTGTAGGTAACTATGACATTGCCTTGCCCAGATGGAAAGGGCCTCAAATCTGCTAAGGCAAAACATTGTTTAAGCTTAAATCAAATATTGTTCCCCTATATCAAATGATCTTGCTCCTATAGCCAAAAGAGAATTCAAGTACCCCTCCAACTGTTTGGGGTGGGCCAAATATATACTATTTTGTCACTCCGGTGGAAGGCCATAACTTTAGTGTAATACTTGAATCTCATCCCAAGGTAGCTTTCCTTGCTATCTCCACCTAGATTAATTTCGAATCCCTTCTCTCCTAGCATTGCCCTCATTGTGGATAATGCGAATTTTCCATATTGCAGCAGTTATTGGTCTGCATAACAACGCTAACAGTATTATTTTCGTGGGTACAAATATTCACGTTGTCTAGCAACTCACTATGCCATCTCCACATAAGCATCATATTGATAGTATGTCGCCGCATGCAATCCTCGTGAGGTGACACGTGGATTGCTATCTATTCTTCAAGACACCAAATCCCTTACGCACCAATCTCTATCTTCTATGAATCTCCCTAATTCGGTCCACCAAAAAGGACTTCTCCCCACAAGGAGATTCACTTCTAACAATCGCCAAGCCAACCCAACTCCAACACTTGACCTAGGCCAGAGGCAGGGACTAGGATCTTCCGCATAGGATCACAGGAGGAATGCAGCTTGGAGGCTAGAGTCATTGAATTGTCAAGGGTGATTGCAACCACCTCGGTGGCCCTTAACTGGTACTACAAGTGCCTCAGCACCCAAGGGAGTCTGGAGATGTTCAAACGGGATGTTTTCCACTGAGATCCTTGCCAGCCACATGCTTTGAGTGTACCTTATGTTGGGAAGGAGTCATACCCGAGTCTTTAGGTCTTGGTTAGCCAACCCTCTCTCTCTAAGGCCGATCAAGGGGCCACTGAGGTGGTTGCAAGCCTGCATCACCCTTGACGACCCAATGACCCTAGCCTCCAAGCAGCATTCCTTCAGTGATCCTATGCAAGATATCCAAAGACCTACTCCTAGCTTAGGTGAAGTGTTGGTGTTGGGTTGGCCTGCCAATTGTTGGAAGTGAATATCCTTGTGGAGAGATCCTTTTAGGAGGAACATATGGAGAACTAGGAAGATTCAAACAAGATAGATGGAGATAGGTGACAAAAGGATCGAGCGATCCTAAGTCCCATAGGGCATTCAAGGTGTGTTGAAGAATATATGACATTTCACGGGTCACCTCACGAGGTTGACACATGGCGCCGGTGCTATGGTGTTAATATGGCACTTACGTGTGGAAGATGGCATGATTAGTCGGTAGACAAGATGGATATCTATACCCACAGTTTTTTAAGGAAAGAAGTTGAAGACAACCATTGATAAAATCGCAAAATAAAATAGTAGAAAGTTAAGTGCCAGATAGGGAAATGGGAAAATGCTTAAGATCTCCTATACCAACAAATGTAGAACCCAAACTAGAGAACATATTGCTTTATTTAAATTGACAATGGATGTGGACGTAGAGAAGAGGTATACCACGTCTCCCATCAGCAAAAAAATAAATAAGAGTTTGAAGTCCAAAAAAGGCACTGGATGCTGTGGTCCATCTTCTATCCCGCTTTGTGCGTATTGATCAAATAGATTTTTCTTGTGTTTCTTTGACTTTAGACATGTTCTCAGCCAAAAATACCCATTATGACCAGTTTTTTAAGACAGCGTGAAAAGACCACCTCCCATGAAATGCAAACTAACCCAAAAAACACCAGCACCTTGGACAGGAAATTTAACTACCTGAATGTCTCTTTCAAGAGAAACTAACAATCCCCCAACTCTTACCACCAATCACCAAATAAAAAAGTGACCTCAAATTTACTATTGCTAGAAATCTTCTCAAGCAAAGGATCTTCTCTTTTGTTTCATCTGTACACTTAACGATCGCACAACTCTTATATTTGTCACCACCAAACAATGATTTTTTGTTTCCTGTTCCTTAAACCCTGTGGACCTATATTTACCTTGCACCCACTCATCTCTAAGGCTCTATTTGTCACAACCATATGAT
This sequence comes from Heliamphora pulchella, assembly GCA_032270985.1. Lineage (NCBI taxonomy): Eukaryota > Viridiplantae > Streptophyta > Magnoliopsida > Ericales > Sarraceniaceae > Heliamphora > Heliamphora pulchella. The sequence goes on from JAULJZ010094934.1 coordinate 2,407, forward strand.
TCACAAAATATGCTCACCTCAACTGTTGCTTCTATTTACATATTGGATTAATTCAAATAGCTTTTAAACCATTAACTCTTTTGGGAGTTAAATGCTAGCATACAAGCAACCCTTCATGATGATAGATGTAACAATTTTGTTTCATCTCTTATGGGTGTAGCTCAACCTAATCTATGCCATGGATTAATTATTTTAATATTTATCCAAACTTAAATTTATCGTTAACAGATACAAATCTTTTTGATGCTATAACTTTAAATTTACAAACACATGGTTATGAATTTTTACCAGGGTCAGAAACTATAACTGTTATTTACCGTATTAATTATAAGGTTATGAATACCTTATGTCACAACGCTGTGTTACGTAGTGAACCTGGGAAAACAACAGTGATTGAAAGTAATTTTTTAACCACTTTTTTACCATGTATGTTTACGGATAGGGTTTTGATAATAAAATGTAAAATGCCAAGCTTAGATATAATCTCAGTAATTATACTGAGTGCCATTCAGTTTAATGGTACGAGCCCTAAAAGGGTCAAGACCCCAAGCACGAGGGTCGAGAACTCAAACCACATAGCACTTATAATGAGTGATGGCAGACTTGGGATCAGAAGAGTTCACATGATTGTAAACAATTTGAACAGAGCCAGTTTCAGTTAGCATAGCCTCATAAGACGAAACGATATCGTCCTTCAGAGACTAAATAATTCTGATTACCCAAATATTGTTCCTTAAGGAACCATGGGTCTGGTTACCATTGACGATCATCCATAGACAAAAAAATGATGTGTTCAGTTGTAGCATTTTGAAAATACTGAGGTTCGATTTCAAGAACTTGTTTAAGGTTCTTTATCATCATTGGGTTTTTGCAGATAGTTGGGTGTCAAAAACGACCCAGTTCCCAAAAGGAAAAATTCAAATAGAAAAACATTTTTTGTTCTTCTGCTTCGGTTTAGATGGCATCTTTGGTTTATTCTGCAGGTTGGTCCTGCAAGAATTCTCTTGTTAGAAAATCAGGAAGAGAATTAGATGAACCTTTTATATATTCAATTTGAAAATTAAATGAAATTAATTCAGATTGCCATCTTGCAAAAATTTGTTTTGCAACAATGTTCTTAACATCTTTTTGTAAAATGTCGTTAGCTGCATTGCAGTCAATGCGAAGTAAAAAAGATTAATTTAATAAATTATCTTGAAATTTAGAAATACATTTTACAATTGAAAGCATTTCTTTTTTAATTGTGGAATAATTCTGTCAAGCATTTTTCCACATTCTATATGTAAATCGTACTACTTCTTCTTTATTAGAATTGGGATTTCTTTGTTTAAGAATACCACTATAACCAATGTCAAAAGTATCAGTTTCAACGATTTTGGACCACGTAGGGTTTGGTAAGCATAAACAAGGTGAAGTTTTAACCCTAAGCTTGATTTTTCTTACTGCTGCAGTATGAGAATCACTCCATGAAGGAGGATTTTTAGTTAATCTAGTATGCACGATTGTTGTATCCCGCACTAGATATTGTTAAAAGTCTGCAACATAATTGAGACTTACAAGAAATCGTTGTAATTGAGTTTTATCTTTAATTTCATCAAGAAATTTTGATGCAAACTCAATGCAACGGTCAATTGGGATAATAGTTCCTTGATTAATGTTATGTCCTAAAAATCTAACTGTTGGTTGAAATAGTTTCATTTTAGGAGTTGATACGGCTAAGCCATGTTTTTGGGTAACATTTTTGAAAATTCTAAGATGTTTCAAATGTTGATCAATAAATGATGAAAAAACAAGAATATCATCTATATATAAATTGCAAAATTGTGAATATGGGATGAAAATATCATTCATAATATTATGAAATTCTAATAGTGCATTTTTTAGCCCAAATGGACCAACCTAATAAAGGGGGTTGCCCTATAGAGTACGGGCCAGAGCTTGTTGGGTTGGGTGGGAATAGGAAGGGAGAGAAAGCGATCCAAACGAGCGGAATACTTTACCCGAGTAGGAGGGAAATGCAACGAGCACTAGCGCACTTCGGCCTTTGAGCCTACGCTTGCTTTACTCGAGCAATGAGGATGCGTGTTACCAAGGCTTTAGGCTTGAGCTCTTGGAGTTCTATTCATAATGACCAAAGGGTACTACAAATGCAGTTTTGTATCTATTTTCTTCTTTGATATGGATTTGCCAGTATCCTGACTTTATATCAAACTTTAAAAAGATAGTTGCATTTTGCAAACAATCTAACAGATCTTTTTTGTTGGGAATTGAATATCTTATCCATTTAATTTTGTCATTTAAAGGCTTGTAATTAATTACAAGTCTTGGCACTCTTTCTTTTTCAGTATTTTTATTTACATAAAAAGTTGTGCAGCTCCAAGGGGAGTAACTTTTTTGGATAAGATTTTTATCAAGAAGGCTTTGAATTTCCTTCTTGCATAATTCCAAATAACCAGATTTCATCTGACTAAGTGGCTCTTTGGTAGGGATTTGTTTTTCATCAAATCCTAGTTCATAAGGAAGAGGCACAATATGTTTCTTTCTTGCCCAAAAAGCATATGGTAAATCACTACAAATATCAGTACTGAATTATGCTTCCAACTCTTTAATTTTAATTTTTAAAATTGGATTTTGCAATTGCTGATTTATGTTCAAGATAAAAATTTCTTTTGTCAAAGAATTTAAATGCTTTTCCTCGTTGATGGTTAAATTTTTAATCTAATTAGGGGTCTTTGTTTCAGAATTTGTTATAAAAGGAAAATATACATTATTTCCTGTATAACTACTTTTGATTCTTTGGGAGTCAATTTTACTGATAGGCATCAACAAGTTAAGAAAAGGGGTTCCTAGAATAACTTGTTGGAGATTTTGTACCAGAAGGAAAATAGCTGGTATACACTCTCCTTGATTACAGATAAGAACCGAGGGTAGTTTGTACTGTATTTTCATACGAGTACCACTAGCTGCAGTTAAAGATTGTATCATTTTTTCAAAATATTTTGTAGGAATAATACCTTTTTGGACACAATTCATGTCTGCTCCACTATCCACTAAGGCAATAGCATTTTTAATGGTACATTCTTGATTAATTACCAAATTAATTTTAACATACCATTTTTTATGAGTAACCTTTTGTAAAACGTTGAGGAAAGGATTAACAGTTAAATCTTGAATTCAAGTGTCATTTTCAATCCTTTTATCTTATGCTAGATGAATAGAACTAGTTTCTTCTAATATTGATAAATGATACTTGATAGAACTAACATCTTTCTCATAGGTTTAATTAAACAATTTTAATTGTTTAATTTCAAATTTTAAAGATTTTATTTCTTTATTTAAATCTTTGATAGTTACCGGTTGTTCTTTGGTAGCTTCCGTTCTTTTAAAAATGGTTTGTAGACTATACCTTGGTGGAGTTGGTTCCACAACTGTTGGTGATGTTGGAGTCTGAGTAAACAAAAATATAATGAATTTTTATTTGTCCTCAAAATTTTCCATGTTATCAATGATATCGATCATATCTTCTTGGTTGCTAAGTAAGAACATTTAAATCATTCATTTCACAAATGGCTTGCCAGTAATTACTCAAGCATTGTTCCTTGGTAGAACAGGAACATTTTCCTTTACCCTTAGAAGATAAAGTTTTGGAAGATTGATCTGAACTTGAAAAGGAAGTTTCATCAAAGGCTTCCTCAGGAGAGTCTGGAGATTCAGAATTACTATTAAGTAATAACTTACTTAATTGTAATCTCAACCCTTCATCTTGAAGTTCATTAAGTTTCTTTTTAATTGTACATCTATTTGCATAATGTCCAATTTTGCCACATTTGGCATCTGATCTAGATGTTCTTTTAGCATATGGTTTCTTGCCATATGATTTTCTCTTTTTATACTGTTTATATGAATCTGGGGTTGAAGTATTTTTTTTTTTCTTTTTTAATACTTTTTTTTACTCATAGATTCTATATGTGAAGAATGTTTATGTTTTCTTCTTTTAGAGGGATAAGTGATAGGTAAATCAAAAGCAAATTGTTGATAAAAAGTCCCAATTTCTTATTTACCTGTAAAATTCTGTTTTTCATTTGGTATTGTAATTTCATATCATTACAAATACCCAGACCCACTTGGGTACAAATACTGATAATATGACCATAGGTACATTGGTCATAAAGATGGAATGACCATCAAATTGGTCCTTCAATTTTTGACGAACCTTTTCTGCAAAGAGAGGAGGTAAGCTATCTATGAATTTAGCTTTCCAATGCTCAGCATTAGCATCGCAAAAGAATTGGGTGTAAAATTCATAAAAAATTTATATATGAAAACTCATTTATGAGACAGTGGGTGAAGTGCGTTGGGGTACACTACTTTCAAATGGTTCAGCATAAATTCCATGAGGGCATTGGTTGTTCTGATATTCTAATTCCAGTTCTAACTGATTCAGATTTCTGACTTTCATTTTGAATTTTTGATGTGGCAGATTCATAATTAAAAAGTCTACTAGACTGGGAATACGAAATCCTATAACTTGGTGGTCTTTTACTAGAAGTACTCCTAGTTAACAGATTAGGTGGTAGTCTAGCAAAGGAGATCACTTTCAATCACTGTTGTTTTGCCAGGTTCACTGTGTAACACAGCGTTGGGACATAAGATATTCATAACCATATAATTAATATAGTAAATAACAGCTATAATTTCTGATCCTGGTAAAAATCTATAACCACATATTTGTAAATTTAAAGTTACAGAATCAAAAAAATTTATATTTGTTAATGATAAATTTAAGTTTAAATAAACATTAAAATAGACTGGTCCATAGCATAGACTAGTCAGAGCTACACTCATAAGAGATGAAACAAAATTATTACATCTACCATCACGAAGAGTTGCTTGTATGCTAGCATTAACTCCCAAAAGAGTTAATGGTTTAAAAGCAATCTAAATTAATCCAATATGTAAATATTGATATTTATTTAGATATGAATGAATATCTCTTAGACTTGTGAGTTGAATAGTTTGTTCTTAATTATCTAAACAAATAGATTACTCAAGAGTTTTTACAGTTTTTTGACTTTTAAAATCAAATAGACCTACCTTGTAGATTAATTTTGATTTTACAGAAGATGTAGTCCACTTATTAAGTTGTTTGGGTTTGAGCATGCTCAACAATTTCTGCATTTTTTATAATGAATTTTTCGGCTTTAAAACGAGATAACATGTTTAAAGACATATACTTATATAAATGATAGTAAATTGTATATCTCATACTTAAGTAATATTAAGATAATTCGTATGAATAATCATAAATTTTGAATAGTGAATATACGTCTGTCAACGATTTATAGACATCTTTGGGGTCCCCTACCCTCTCGGTTATGGTGCAAACCTTGTCATATGCGACTTGAGTGATGTATCATATTCAATATTCATAATTTATAATTATCATATCATTATACTAACTATTACCTAAATATTTAATATAAAAAATACTAACTAGCAGGCCATACCAAAACAATACAGGATTGATAATTCTGCAACTGCAAACTTGCCTTCTTTTATTAAACTTGTTAAATACAAAAGAGAAACATAGAAGAGAAGAGGATTACAAAGAGAAAGAGATCCAGAGAGAAAGAGGTGAAGAAAAGCTTATCCTTCAACAAGGGTGAAAGTTCCCTTAAATAGAGAAAAAGAAGATACAAGATTTCTCACAATAATGCAAACTTCAATTCTTCTTCTTCAAATCCGGATAATAAAAACCAGGTGTCCAGAATAGATTGGGAGTCGTACAGGGTTTCACATGGAATGTTGCTTTTGCATTTTGTCTTCAAGTGTCGGTTGCTACTTTGTCAAAAGTAATTTTGGCTGATATGGAAAAAATGAGAGCACTTAAAGATGCTCTTTTGTCTTTATGCGTCGGCTGCAAGCTGGTGCTGAGTCATACTGATAAAACTTTGAAAGAATCAAATCTGGCCATTCTACGAAATACAATATTCATGTTTTGACATGATTATCATCATATTCAAAGAGACTTTTGGTTTAAATACTGATGCAGAAACCTTTTCTTCAGCAATACCGATTAAAGAATCCCAATAATCAGTTAAAGGATATGATCATCATCAGGATCCTGAGACTCACCCGCTAAACACAGGAACTGGTTCATATCAAGTGCGGATAGGGTTGGAAAAACTGTGGATTTATCACTCTGGGTCTCCATACTAGTTATGGCAGAGATAAAGTTGGATTCTATTATCTCTAACATCTTTACTGATAGTTGGACTTCGGGTAAATCAAGAAATTGGGCTTTAAGAGTTTGAAGAATCAAAAGGCCCAATGTGTCCATATTAACGAATGGAGAAGAGGATAATACTTGTTGGGCTTGGGCCTGTACAGCATTATTTGCAGTTATGGTGGCTTGGATTTTGGCTAAGGCTTTAGTAGTATCAAAACCATTCCATCATTTAAAAAAGGACGGTAGGACAGTAGGACATTTTCAATGATCCAAATCACTTTTAAGGCTCCATTTCCAAATCCTAAAATTTAGCAAAGAAATACAAAAGATGTTTTCCAATAGGATCCCATTTGCAATTAGGTTTCCTGAAAATAGTTGTAGCTTTGGTTAAAGTTAAATTAAGGTATTTTTTATCCATAAAGGATAAGAATCTTGTACAGATTGTGGAAGGAATTTAATGGTTAACATTTTTTTCTCACCGGGCAAAAAATCAAGACGAAAAACCAGAAAAAGAAACAATCTCCGGATTCATGGTAAAAAACCATGCATGTTTACGGATAGGGTTTTGGTAATAAAATGTAAAATGGCAGGCTTGGATATAATCCTAGTAATTATCCAAGCCTGCCATTTTACATTTTATTAGGATTATATCCAAGCCTGCCATATAATCCTAGTAATTACTAGGATTATATCCAAGCCTGCCATTTTACATTTTATTACCAAATCCCTATCCGTAAACATACATGATTTTTTACCACGAATCCGAAAATTGTTTCTTCTTCTGGTTTTTCGCCTTGGTTTTTTGCCTGGTGGAATGATTTTGATACTACGAAAGCCTTAGCCAAAATCCAAGCCACCATAGCTGCAAATGATGTTGTACAGGCCTAAGCCCAACAAGCATCATCCTCTTCTCCATCCGTTAATATGGACACATTAGGCCTTTTGATTCTTCAAACTCTTAAAGCCCAACTTCCTGATTTACCCGAAGCTCAACTATCAGTAAAGATGTTAAAGATAATGAAATCCAGCTTTATCTCTGCTACAGCTAGTATGGAGACCCAGAGTGATAAATTCATGGTTTCTCCAACCCCATTTGAACCTAATATGAACCAATTCCTGTGTTTAGCGTGTGAGTCTCAGGATCTTGATGATGATTATATCCCTTTAATTGATTATTGGGATTCTTTAATCAGCATTGTTGAAGAAAAGGCATCTGCATCAGTATCCTAACCAGAAGTCTCTTTGAATATGATAATAATCATGGCAAAACAGGAATATTGTATTCTATGAAATGGCCAAATTTGATTCTTTTAAAGTCTTATAGTATGACTCAGCACCAGCTTGCAGCCGATGCATAAAAACAAAAGAGCATCTTTGAATGCTCTCCTCTTTCCCATATCAGCCAAAACTACTTTTGACAAAGTAGCAAGGACACTTGAAGACAAAATGCAAAATCAGCATCCCATGTGAAGCCCTGTATGACTCACAATCTACGCTAGACACCTGGTTTCCATTATCCGGATTTGAAGATGAAGAATTGAAGTCTGTATTATTGTGAGAAATCTTGTATCTTCCTCTTCTCTATTTAAGGAAACCTTTACCATTGTTGAAGGATAAGCTTTTCTCCACTTCTCTTCCTCTCTGGATCTCTCTCTTTGTAATCCTCTTCTCTTCTCCGTTTTTTTTTTGTATTTAACAAGTTTAATAAAAGAAGGCAAGTTTGCAATTGCAGAATTATCGATCCTGTATTGTTTTGGTATCAAAGCCAAGTTGGCAGGTATGGCCTGTTAAATACATATATACTTATATGAAGTAGTTAGTATTCTATATATTAAATATTTAGGTAATAATTAGTATAATAATATTATAATTATAAATTGTGAATATTGAATATGGTACGTCACCCAAGTCGCGTATGACAAGGTTTGAGCTATAGCCAAGAGGGCAGAGCACACCAAGGATGTCTATAAATCGTTGACAGACGTGTATTCACTATTCCAATCTTATGATTATTCATACCAATTATCCTAATATTACTTAAGTATGAGATATACAATTTACTATCATTTATAAGTATATATCTTTAAACATGTTATCTCACTTTAAAGCCGAAAAATCCATTATCAAAAATGCATAAATTGTTGAGTATGCACAAACTCAACAACTTAATAAATGGACTATACCTTCTATAGAATCAAAATTGATCTACAAAGTAGCTCTCTTTGATTTTAAAAGTCAAAAAACTGTAAAAACTCTTGAGCAATCTATTTGTTAAAATAATCAAGAACAAAGCCACTCCAAAATAGATGTACGAGGGATCAGTCCACTATACCAACTACCTAACAAAACTTCGACAGTGCTGCATGCTTGAAACATTTGGGAGGCCACCAGTTTGTTAATAGAGGTGCCATAATAAGGTGTCCATTTAGGCAGCATTGAGATATTGGCTACGTGCGGATGTAGATGACCATGAAAGTTATCTATCTATAATGTTGTAGTAAAACATCATAATGACTATGAGTCCAAAAATCCCAATCTAATTTTTTGAAATTTTTGAAAATTTCAAACTTTAACAATAGCACATCATGCGATTAGTTTAAATAAATTATACTCGAATTTATATTAAAATATTTAATTTTTTTAAGAATAAAAACAAGGCCTTGAAAGATGTTTGACTATCCCTATTTTCTAACCTCAAATCCTAATTTTCTAAAACTTTGAATTTATTAATTATTTACAAAACACCTATTGGTTAATCAATTTAAACATTGACTTTAAAAACTTCTAAAAAAAAACCTTTATTTATGTTATCCAAAAGGAAACTTCAATTTTTCCAACTTGAGACTTCCTTAATTAGCGGTACCTAAACTTAAGATTTCTCGATTGCTTATGAAAAACTATTTTAGTAATTTAAATTTTAAATTTGTCAACTCTGATTAAATAGCAATGACTATTGCACATACCAAGAACTATTAAACTCTCTCTATAGCATATCAAAAATTCTCATTTGCCAATTCTCTCTATTGCATACGCAATTAATTAGTTGCAAATAAAAAGAAATTAGAGAATTTATGTTTAGTGAAATAGATTTCACATGTTAATTAATTATAATTTTTTATTGTACATTTATGAAAACAATTTTGTAATTTTTGTCTTGGCTACCTTAAAAACAATTCGACAAAGTATTTTTTTTAAAATTGTAATGTTTAATTAATTGGGACTTCGATTTAAAAGTTTAATCAATGATAACTATGTGTTCTAGATTTTTTTACAATTTTGAGTGATTCTTCGGGTAAAATAAATAAAAGAATCTTAAAGTTAAAATAATGGTTTATTATTTTTATAATTAAGAACTTGTGCATAACACAGATTTATGCTAGTTATAACTTACAACAAATCAAAACTTCTCCAATCCTCAGTTCTGTAAAATATAAAAAAGAAATTTAAAAAAAAAAGAGCTATCATTTACTGAATAAACTATCTAAAC
>JAULJZ010094945.1:0-12122 GCA_032270985.1 Heliamphora pulchella
CATGTTTTCGTTTACAGTTTACGAAAAATTTAAAAACAAAAACAGAAAACAGAAAATATAAACGTTATCAAACGGCATTTAAAATTTTCATGTTATAAACATTAAGATAAAAATGTTTAATAAACATTTGCATTCCAAAAACTATAAAAAAATCTACTAAATGTTAAATAATCAACAGTTTTTGCTTAAACAAATATTAAATAGGAAAATTCAACAATAGTTAGATATACATAAAAGATGTACTTTTTCTCAGTATTCTCCCACCAAAAGAATATGTGAGTATCTAATTTGAAACCAACGATTGCATGCAAGACTTGCAAGTACATCATAATTTGGAAAAAGTATAAAAGTTCAAATTTACTATCAAATAATACTTGAATTGAATGTTAATTCAATTTAAAAGAAACAAAAGAGAAACAAGAGAAGGGGAAAAAGGGAAAAAAATGATAGAGCGAAACTGAGAGTGAGAGTTAGAAGAGATAGTGAGATAGAAATAGAGAGAAAGAATGGAGGGAGGAGCACGACGCAGGTACAAATCAAAGTGAGAAAGGGGTCATGAATCATGATTCGTACAAGAACAAGAGGAGGATGAGGAGGAGAAGAAATAGAATACTAAATTAGAACTTAAGATTCAACAAAATCTCATGTTAATTTGTATAAGGATTAGTTTCTTCATATCCTATCTGCTAGTAAAACAAGATTTTGTTTTTAAGTTAGAGTTTTTAATTGGGTATGCCTTCACTTTTGATGCTGAAATTTTTTTATACATTAGGCGGCTCAAATCGCATCAAGAAGAATCAAGAGTATAAATAAGGCGCAAGAGGTGTGCGCCTTGAGCCTCTTCTCGAGGTGCGCTTAGACGACGCTTCATTAAAGTTGCCTCACCTCATTATACTTGAGGCGCATGAACTGCGTCTACTGGCGCCTTGGGCTTAGGCTTAGGCGCACGCCTAGGCGCGCCTTTAATAACTATGGCTTGAAAGCTCTAGAGCTCAGTCATCTCTTCGTATCTCTTGGTTTGGTTTGTCTTGGGTGTTTCCTAGAACGATGGTCGAGCTTCTTCTTTGTTGGCAAGGAGCTAAGATTAGGAAAAGACAGAGATGAATCATGGGCTTTTGAAGGCGTTGAGAGCCCTTTGTATAAGCTTTAAAGTAGTTTGGTTAGTCTCTTGTATAGTTAGAATATGGTGGAGTGCAATTCCTCTCTTTGAATTTTTAGATTTTGTATGAATTTTTTTTTGATACATAGGGAAGTGTATGAGGCTTTCTTGTTGATGGCCATTTATGTTTATGGGTGGCTACCCTTTATGCCTTGTTTATATGATTGTCTTTACCTGCAAAAGAAAATATCAGATACTTTTTCGACACTTTTAGGACGCTTAGATGACTAGTATGAAACAGATCATCTTAACATAACAGACTATATGCTAGAAAATGGTATGGCACAATAGTATGATCCAACATCTAGGAATGGGGCCATTGAGATGACATTTTTTGGACCTTCCAAATACGTCCTTTGCAGTGAATCTCTTCATAGTAATTATATGTTGAATATTAATACCAAAAGAAATTCTTGAATATTCAAAACCCAACTTATTCACACAAAATATATTTTATAATAGCTATAAGATGAATTTGGCCTTTTAATTCAATTAGCTATATGTTCCCGTTTTTCATTATTTTTGAATAAATTATTCATATATTTAATAGGTAATAGATATATAAAAATATAATTATTTAACGTATAAAGAAGTGTTTGTGTTTTGCATTTTTTTAATTTAAAATCGACGTGTTGGCGTGGCAGTGTACTGCTTGTGTTTTTGTCCAACTTAGGCTATGGGGATAAAAGACTTCTTTTCCTTTGTGAATGACTTATGTTTTGCTCACAAGTTAATGGTTACACTTTGAGTTACTCTTCAAAACCATAAAAAGCGCTAAATGTGGCAGATACTAATGTTTCTTGGATTGTCCTAAATGTGTTTGACAGTTACTGGAAGTTTCTTAAAACAATTTCTTCGGAAAAATGGTATTTTTTTTAAATTATTTTTGACCAACTTGACCTTTTTTTTGTTAGGAAGTTTGGGTTATTTCTTGACCAAATTAAAATAATATTTTTTTATTCCTGAATCCAAATTTTCTGAATTTTGACCAATTCAAATTCAGGTAACTGGTCTTAAAATGACTTTTTAAAATTTTTTCTTGCATGAAGGTTGATGAATTTTAGAACTATGAATTGTACTTATATATGCACATGCCAACCATTTAACACAGTTAGTTAGTTATTATCATAGGAAAGAATTAAGAGGCTAATATGGGAGAGTAGTGGTTTATTTATATGCGCCATGCTATAACTACCATCCACTTAGTGGTGGATAATTGGGTAATAGAGACAAAATTTCAATATCAATATACTTTTGGAGGTGGGCGTGTCACTTTTCCAAATATCAATACACTTTGCACAGATATCTATACACTTTTTATCCATTTTCCACGGCCCAAATGGGCAGTGGTTAGCATTTTCCTATTTATATAGCTTTTTTCTTCATGATGCTTATCCCATTACGTTTACTCCATTGTTACTTATCAATGTAAGAAGTTCATAAATTTTATATCAGAGTTTTGCATTTATTCTTCCATAACATGATGTAAAAGTACTTATACAGTATATCTGCAAAAATATATATATGTATGTATTTCCTCTCCACTCTGTATTGCCCTCCTTGTCTAAACTTGTGAGACAGAAACCCCAGCTTATCATGTCGTGTCCATGCCTCGTCCTCGTTCTCTACTCTATTTCCCTGTGAAGATCCTTCATTGTGTCTTATCAACTCTGAATCACGTGCCTATCTATTTAATTTCCTCACAGATGTTCTCTATTCATTAATTTGCTTTGTGTCATGTGTGCATGTGCCAATTGGGGTGCTTTAGTCTTTGGTGTCATGCTATTACTGATGATTGAGATATTTGCAATGAAGCAATATCTCTATCCATGTTGGCTATTATTAAATCATTGTGGTCCTATTACGAATTGTTGTTCCTTAATACATCATTAGCTGAAATTCATCATCTTATAGGTGGTTTCTGGAGACCTTATTCTTTGTTTATTTATTTTTGATACAGGGCATGCCATTTTTTACAATAACTATTTGATTATAAAAAAAAAAAAACTTATGGGTGGTTTAACATTTGTTGCTTTTTGATAGGTGAGAGAGCCACTTCCTTTGATAATACATCATCTCCCTATAGCCGTAACCTTTGCGTTTCTGGGTGATGAGAACATTGTGGTAGGCAAACTAAGTCATAAAAGTATTTTGGTCTGTATTCATTAAAGAAAGTTCATTTATTGCTCAGTTCCAGGTGTCAAGCTCGCTTTCTATGTAACTTGTGCTTCCTAGGTTGTTGATCCTACCCATAAGGAAGCGTCTGTTATGAGGGGGAGAATGATTGCTACACTTAATACAAATGGGGATGTTTGTGCTATTCAAAAAGCTGGAGGAGTGGGTGTCATGCACAGTGTCATTATGCAGTGTTTGAGGATTGCTTCTGTGAAGGCTGCTGATATAACAAGCAAGATTAAAAGTGCTGTAAGTTTTTCCTTTATTAAATTGCCATTTTTTGGATGTGTTTCCTTTCATGGTTACTCTGCTGCTCTCCCTTGACTGTGTACAGTACCTAAAGTCATTGACTGATTGTTTAGCTGGAATGGGCTTTGCCATCCTGGTTTCATTTTGCAGAAGAATTTGGCATGTAAGTGTGAGATACTGATTCTCTAGTAACTAATGACGAGACCCATTGTATACTACAAGTATACAAATGGCTGTCTGCAGAAACTTTTATAATGTTAAAGAGGAAAAGTTTCAATAATAAATATTACAATTTGCTACATCTGTAAATTATAATTATCCAGATCAACTTCTATGATCTGTAGGCATCGATCCGAGTGTCACACTTTGACATGGACATGGCTGCTTCCCGATTTCTGGAAATGGGGACCAACCATATATCTCTGCGCATTTGCTTTGGCGGATATGTATAGGCCTTCGTTGAAATTGTCATATGTACAAGGAACTTTGTGGAAGAGATTGGTGTATAACTTTAGCTGATCTTTGAAGTTGATCTCACTTGAATGGGTGATTGTGAACTGTTTTTGCACCATTTTGAGCAAAGGTGGGTTTCTTTGCTAGTTTCCAAACAAGTTGGGAACGAGGATGGCTTCTTTTGTGGGTATTAAAATAGTGTCATTTAATGTGGTTGAAACACCAATTGACAGAGTAGATTGTTGCTCACTGTTTCTGGTTAAGTGGTGGAGGATTTTGACTGAGGGAAGTTCGACCTTTGTTTCCGCCCTATTTTATTGTTATTTTTCTCTTTTGCGTGCGTTTTGGATGGTTGGGAATATGATTCCAACTGGTTGCTAAGCCCTAGTAAAACATTATCTGAAACATGGTTTGTTTCTTAAAGACAACTCTGTTTGGGCTTTGCTTGTGCTTGCTGTCTTTAATCTTCCTGAAATGTAAGCTGCTGAAATATGGCTTGAAAACTCCAAGAAATGTCAAAATAGTCTGAGCTCCTAGATTATGAAGGATAGCTTCTGGAATTCTAAATGCCATTGGATTGGGCCATATTGGACACAACCTTTTCCTTCCAGCCTTGCTCTTTAAGCTGTTCAAATAAAGGACTAGTAAGTATGGCGTAACACTAGTAAGGTGAACAGCACTGCATCTTGTTGCTTCACTCTCGAAAATTCTGGTGTATTGGGCTCCTTAAAGGGTTTGGACCATTTTTGCTCATTGATAAAAATGCTTCCAGCCTGTATGTATTCTTGATTTCTCACTGGTTTATTTTTCCTTACTAGTAATATGCCTTGTTAACAGAGTGTGTGTGTGTGTGTGTGTGTAATACCCTATCTAAGAGAGTGTTTGTATGTGTAAAGGTCATATAAGAGTGGTAGCTGTTCCCACCACTTTTTTTTTTGTAACTGCTGATTCCCATGACTCAAATCCACTCTATAGAGTTAGAACAGAGCACTTGCCATTAGGCCGACTTATGCATACCTACTATTACAAAAATGCGACGTGCTACAATTTTCTTTTCTTTATTTTTTCCCCTATTTGATTGAGCGGAAATTCCACAAGTGTTCGTTCCTTGTATAGCTTTTTTCTCAACGCCACTATGACACACACATATATATTCTCAATAGTTGCCACCACAAACCTTCCTTAGCCTTATGAAGATACCATTTTTCAAATTAGTGTAAAGAACGTAGAGACCTACATAAGTTGACGTTGAAGGGACAAGTTTTTGTTTTCATCTACATGAAATGGGTGTTGATAGAAAATATCACATCAAGCTTTCACCAAAAGAAAGAGGGAATCATTAGTTAAGTAGCGTGGAAACGAACATGCAACATGACACTAACGCAACAGAAATAGCGACACGTTGATTTTAAAAAACTACAAGATAGAACACCGTTAGAACACGTTAAAAAGTGATATTTTTATATATTCATTATATGCCGAATATATGATAATTTATTAAAAGGTAATGATCATAATAAAGATATGCAATACAGCAATAGATCAATAAATAAATTAAAAAGTTATATGTTTAATGTTAGATAATTTCTTATGTCTGTTAGGATTGTCTTGTGATTATATTGTGATGTCTCTTATATAAATATTAATGTGGTGTGGAGGTTATATTAAGTCTCACTATTTTCTCATAATAATATTCTTCTGTGCTCTTCTCTCGTTTTTCTTTGTTCATTTAACCCTATATCGCTATTTTTCAACTCAACTTGGTATTAGAGCCTTTTGATCTTACTCTAGAACACGCCGGGAACATCTAAGACTTGATTTGGGGTAAACCAGAAGGGCTAACGTAAGCCTCGTAAGGATGTCGTCAGCATGATGTCATCATTCGTACAGACCGACGTCGTCGTCATCTACTCTGATTGACTCGTTGGCACTATTTGAGATATATGGTGTTTTTTGTGAAATTTTTTGAAGTCACCTCATGAGTATTTCGAATTATTGAATGATTTTCGGAATTTTCAAACCCTAGATCGCGATTCGTTGATTGAAGCTCCAGATTTGTTTTTCGGTTGTTCAAATCTCTTCAATGGGTACCAAAATCATCTCTACAAGGCTTCTTGGACATCGATTGGTTGATTCAAACTCCATTGACAAGGATTCGAGCTTCCACAGTGGCGGCGGCAAAACCCTAGGCGCCTACTTTCCATTTTTGGTCGCTGTCTTGCTTCGTTTTTATCTTAGATCCCTTTTTTGATGCTCATAGACTAGGCTTCATTGACTTCTCGGGTTCCAGCCCTCCTTTGCTACAGCTGCTACGTGCTTTGTTCTTCTTTGGATTGTTCTTGCTCCAAGTTCCTTCTTTGCTGCCTACCTACTATCGGTTTGTTCGTCTTCGGTTTATTGCTTCAATCTATATCACATGTGGTTATTGGTTCTTGATTGGGTTGTTTTGGAATCTTTTACTATGGCTGACGCCAAACGTCTCATTCTTAAAGATGATGATTTTCTCTAGATGTGTGACGTCTAAACGGCTAAATAGTCTTAATTATTTAGCTTGGTTGCATCTATTTAAAGTTTTTCTCAAAGGCAAGCAACGATTAACATACATCATGGATCCTCCAACGAAACGTGATCCTAATTTCTCTACGTGGGAGACTATCGATCCTATTGTTATGGGATGGTTGTGGCATAGTTTGGAATCTCATTTTGCTACAACAGTGGAATTTTGTGATACTTCCAAACAGATTTGGGACTCTCTAACTTATTCGTTTTCGAACCAGAGTAATGTTTCATGGGTATATGAGCTATATGAGCAGATCTTCACACTCAAGCAATCTGGGAAACCTCCATCTGAGTACTATAATCAGCTTAAGAGTTTGTGGGATCAATTGTTGCAACATCGTCCCTTCACTACTAATGTATAGTAACAAAAGTGACATTGGGAGTATATTATGATTGCTCTTTACTATCTGGGGTCGATCTTGAACTTCGGTTTTAAAGATTAAATCCTTGCAAGTGGGACCTTGCCTATTGCGGCTAATATCTATTATCGCTTATTGCGTTCTTCCTTGGACCACTCATCGGCTACATTTGGTTCTTCTTTTGTTTCCCAATCATCTGCATTAGTTACTAACAGTGGTGGCCATAGTAATTTTCGGGGACATAGTTGTGGTGGTCGTGGGGGTCAAGGCTTTTGTGGTGTATCTCGTAGTGGTGGTTCTGGTAGCTCCCGTGGATATAAGAAGTGTGACTTATGTAATGCTAACAATCATTTTGAGCCTTAATGTTGGGCCAAGTATGGTAAACCAGATTATGTCCATCAGGTCATTGATAGTTCCTCTCCAACCTCGTCTCAGTTGTCGTCTGTGCCCTCTAGCTTGGTGCTTCCTTCTGGTTCTAATGATGCCCTTACTGCTATACTTAGCGAGTTCGTTCAGACATTGCGCACTGTCTTGCCTTCATCTTCCACTGCCATGTTAGCCAATTTAGGTAATATTACGTGTGCTGCCATTACTCCTTTATCTTGGGTTTTCGACTCTGGTGCCAGCTCTCATGTGTCTGGTAATTCTTTTTTTTTTTCTCCCTCTAATTTGACTTCTATTGAGCATTATATTGTCTCAGCGAATGGTTCGTCTCAATCTGTCCACGGTCAATGTGTTCTCCATTCGTCTCTTTTTTATTTTTATTTTACCCTTCAGTCTATGTCCCTCATTTTTCCTTTAATTTGCTTTTGGTCAGTCAATTAACTAAAGTTTTATATTGCTCAGTAACCTTCTTTCCTACTTGTTGTCTTTTAGGATCTCAAGACCAAGAGAATGATTGGTTTGGGGCATGAAAAGAATGGGCTCTATTATCTTGATGTTGCTCCTACTTTTGATTCTCGCACTTCATTTGCCTCGAGTGCAATGGTTTCTCCTCTTTGGTGGCAGTTTCGCTTATGCCATCCGTCTATGGCTAAACTTAAGTTGGCCATTCCTTGTTTGAGTCATGAGCTTGTTTTTGACAATGAAGCTTGTTAGTTAGGCAAACATCACTGTAGTTCTTTTGCTCATAGTAGTATTAGCCTTCAGTCTAAGTCATTTGTTGTTGTCCATTCAGATATTTGGGGTCCATCTCGTATTCCGAGTATTAATGGATATTGTTCTTTTGTTATTTTTGTTGATGACTACACTTGTATGACCTGGTTATTTTTGTTGAAACAACGATCTGAATAATCTTATGCTCTTTCCACGTTTTATAATTAAATTTTTGCTCAATTTGGCAAGTGTATTGAGATTCTTCGATCTGATAATGTTTTAAAATATATGCAGTTTTCTGTTAATGCTTTTTGTGTTTATCGTGGTATTATTCATCAGACCAATTGTGCACACATATCTCAACAAAACAGCGTTGCTGCGTTGCTGAACGTACGCACCGTCATTTGTTAGAGGTTGCTCGTACCTGAAAACAAAGCTGAAAATATTATTGCTATATTACAAAAGCTTGAATAACAATAAAGCGATACATCATATATATAGGCTATCGAAAACCCTAATAATGATAATAAGACTAATTAGGAAACAAGATCATAATAATAATAATAATAGTATATTCTCACAATCCTAATAATGAAAAAGTTTCTAATAATGGGTAAATATCCCAATAATAATAATAGTATATTCTCACACTCCTAACAATAGGATAATATCCTAATAAGATTTTAATAATGGGAAAGTATCCTAAGAACATACACCACTTTCACACTCCTCTCAAACTCATGATGCGAGCCCGGTGAACAGTGAGAGTTTGTCAATCAGAAACCGAAAACAAGCTGAAGTGTGAGCCTTGGTGAAGAGATCAGCAAGCTGCAATGATGAGAAGACGAAGAGGAAATCAATGGTACTAAGCTGAAGATGTTGACGAATAAAGTGACAATCTCTATATGTTTTGTACATTCATGGGAGACATAGTTATGAGTTATCTGGATTGTACTCTTATTATCACAGTAGAGAGAAATAGGAGAAGAAAGAGACCAAAATCAGAGAGGAGCCAGCGGAGCTAAACAATCTCAGTAGTGACATGAGCCGTTTCACGATATTCAGTTTCAACAGTAGAACTAGTAATGACAGACTGTTTTTTACTTTTTCAGAAAATGAGAGTCACCAAGAAATACACAAAAGCCAGGAGTAGATTTGTGATCAGATACATTACCAGCCAAATCAGCATCAGTATAAGCTCGAAGAGTCAATGATGAAGATGAAGACAAGAATAGGCTCTGAGAAATAGTACCACGAACATAACGCAAAATGCGAAGTAGAACTGCCTAGTGATGAATGGAGCGAGTAGCAGAGATAAATTGACTCACCACATGAATGGCATACGTAATATCAGAACGAGTCACAGTAAGATAGGCCAGACACCCAACCATCTCTCGATAGACAATGGAATCCTAAAAAAGAACGCCATCAGAAGGGGAGAACTTAGCATGCAGCTCATTGGGAGTGTCCAAAACTATATCATCAGTGAGATGAGCACAGTGGATCACCTCATTTGTATATTTTGATTGAGATAAGTGATAACTTGTGAGGGAAGAAGCAACCTCTATACCAAGGAAGTATCGCAAATGATCCAAATCTTTCATCTCAAATGAAAGATACCCATCTCATTTCATGCCCAGATACCCAAACATTTTTAGAGTGATGCTGTTCTTACTGGATGTTGCCTCATTATTTGCATCCCGTTAGCTGTTTTTAATCACAAATCTCCCATTTCCATGTGGTTCCCTAATTCTCTTACCTTTTCTCTCACTCCTCGTTTTTTTGGGTGTACTGCCTTTGCATATGTGCTTGATCTCGGTCATGATATGTTACCTCCTCGAGCTTGTAAATGTGTCTTTCTCGGATACTCTCGTACTCAAAAAGAATATCATTGTTATCATCCCGAGTATCGTCGCTATTTTGTGAGTGCTGATGTAATCTTCTTTGAGTCCGTTCATTTTTTTTGCTCCTTTAGGTTAACAACTCTTATGATCTCATCCATTGTCCTCAGAGGGAGTCCTCTTCTCCCACTCTTTCTCTATCAATCTCCTTACCTTCTACATCCTTCTCTAATCCGAATTTGTAGGTTTATCAACAATTTCAAGATAGGCCTATTATCTCTTATGGCCGGGTCACTTCATCTTCTTCAACAGAGGTTCTTGACTTCTTGGCTTTGTCTTATGATAATTTGACCTACCTATTGCTTTGCGTCAAGGTAAATGTCCATGTACTAACACCCTATTGCAACTTTCGTATCATATGATCGTTTGTCCTCTTGCCTTCATTCCTTTACCACTACCTTGCCTTTTATTTCTATTCCATCTACTTATAAACAGGCTTTGTCGATGCCTGAATGGAAACTTGCTATGGGTGAAGAAATGAGACCTCTTTATCAGAACCAGACTTGGGAAGTCACTCCACTTCCACCTGCGAAGTACGCGATGGGTTGCTGGTGGGTTTATACAGTGAAGTATCTTCCGGATGGTTCTGTAGAACGGCTTAAGGCATGTTTGGTTGCCAAAGGCTATACTCCGACATATGGGGCTGATTACGGAGCGACTTTCTCTCCGGTGGCTTGCCTTAACTCTATTTGGATTCTCCTATCTATTGCCATTAATTGTTCTTGGCCCTTGTGTTTGCTTGATATTAAGAATGCATTTCTTCATGGTGACCTTCAGGAAGAAGTGTATATGGAGCAGCCACTTGGTTATGTAGTTCCTAGTAGTGAGCACCTTGTGTGTTGCCTTTGTAAGGCCCTTTATGGACTAAAGTAGTCTTTCTGTGCCTGGTTTGATTGCTTTAGTTCTATTATGCTTGCCTATGATTTTCAGCGCTCCACATCTGGTCATTTTTTTTGTTCATCGCTCATTTATGGGTACTATTATATTGATTGTGTATGTTGATATCATCATTTCGGGTGATGACTCGGTTGGTATTGTCGATCTCAGTCGGCATTTAGGGCAAAACTTTTATACTAAGGATTTGGGTACTCTTCGTTATTTTTTTGGTATTGAAGTTGTTCTCTCTTCTCAGGGTATCTATCTTTCTTAACAAAAATATGTCCTTAATCTTCTTTTTGAGGCTGGTCTTCCTGGAACACGACCTCTTGACACTTCGATAGAGGCCCCTGGTAAGCATGATGCTGAACAGGGTGATCCTGTTTTGAACGTTGGTCGATATTGCCGGCTTGTTGGAAAGTTATTTTATCTTACTGTTACTCGTCCCGATATCACATATGCTGTTGGGGTTGTCAGTCAGTATATGCATGCTTCCCATTAACTCTATTTTGATGATGTTTGTCATATTCTCCGTTACTTGAAATGTGTTCCAGGGTGTGGCTTGCTATGTCGTCCATCTGATATATTATCTGTGGTTGGCTTCAGTGATGCTGATTGGACTGAAAATCGGCGGTAATCTTGTCCAAACAGAACGTGGTTGCTTGTTCTAGTGCCGAGGCTGAGTATCGTGCTATGGTACATACAGCCTTTGAAATGTTGTGGGTTCGTTCCCTTTTTCAGGATTTTGCCATCTAGACAGCTACACCCATGGAGATGTTTTGTGATAATCAGGCCGCTATCTTTATTGCTAATAATTTAGTTTTCCATGAGCGGACTAAGCATATTGAAATCGATTGTCACTTTATTCGTGATTTATTACTGACAAAGCAGATCGTGACTCCCTATGTTCGCTCCAAGGATCAATGAGTAATATTCATAGCAAACCGTTGTCCGCGTCTAATTTTTGGCAACTCCTTTCTAAGTTGGACATGTTATAAGAGAAAGGAAAGGATACGGGAAATTGTGTATCTCATTGTGAGACATACACACGTATTTATTAAGCAAATGAGAGCCTACAATAGATACTTTGGGCATCCTCACATGTTATTATTAATACTTAATATCTTAATACTAAATATATATTAACACCCCCCTCAAGTTGGAGTATAGATATCAATCATGCCCAACTTGTTACAAATATAGTGAACCCGGGGCCCGGGCAGTGATTTAGTGAACACGTCAGCCAACTGTTCACCAGAACGAACAAAGCCAAAATCGATAGTGCCGTTCTTATAC
>JAULJZ010094956.1:0-12121 GCA_032270985.1 Heliamphora pulchella
TATATGTATACTAACAATTATACGTGATTAAAGGTAATTTAAATATAATTTAACTATAAATTTAACTTTAAATAATAAATATTTTTTTACTATCAAGGGTAATAATGCAATGAAAGAATTTAATAGTTTCACGATAAACTCCTAATATTACTAAAAAAAATGTACAAAAGTCAAATATATTTGTCGGGCAACATGTATATATATATATATATATATATATATATTTGTTGAAAGATAAAAAACAAAATTGAATTTAAAGTAAAATGCAAAAATATTTAAAATTTAAACAAAGATAGATAGAGATCATAGATATAAAAAATAAATATAAAACAAATACTATGTAAGATAAATATCAATATAAATCTTTCTCATTTGTATATACTGTATATAAGGGTAAGAAGTGTTTGCCATGTATATATAAGTTTTAAAAAAATAGGCATGTATGTAGGCATATATATTGAAAAAAATATATGTCCGAATTTTTGTTTACTTTTTTTTTTTTTTTTATATGAGAGCAGTTGAGAGGAATTTTAAATAGCCAGGTATGTAGGCATATATAAATAATTTTTTTTAAAAATATTATTTTATTTATTACTCAGATATTATACCATAGATATTATTATAATTGTTTAATTTATGGAACAAATGTTATTAATGATGAACAGTTAGAACCAAAATTTTTGACCTAAGAAAAAAATAAAAATAAAAATACTAGGAGGTGAAGTGAT
The DNA here is from genome assembly GCA_032270985.1 of Heliamphora pulchella. Taxonomy (NCBI): domain Eukaryota; kingdom Viridiplantae; phylum Streptophyta; class Magnoliopsida; order Ericales; family Sarraceniaceae; genus Heliamphora; species Heliamphora pulchella. The sequence continues at coordinate 729 of JAULJZ010094956.1, forward strand.
AAGAGTGAGACCACAATTAGGTGGTGACGGGTTAATATCATACCCAAACAATTAAACTTATAGTTGCTCTCTAAAATACTGACTGAAATCGTTGAACACAAAAATATCAGATATTATTATTATTATTATTATTATTATTATTATTATTATTATTTATTAATAGTGCTCTTTGAATTTATTTGTTTAGCATATATAATTGTCAAATGGTATGTTTTTCTAAAAAAAATATAATATTTTCTTTGTAAATTAGTATTTTTGCTATATGTGCACTTATACGAGTTATGACTTATGATGATGTTGCTTTCATTTTTTAGGAAAGTGAAAGAGAAGGTTACTAACCTCTGCCCAATAATAAGAAAAATATATATAATAATTATAGTTTATCTTTTATTATGAAAGACATGTAATAAAATGATGTAATAATATTAGTTAAAGTTTTCTTATTTTCTTTCTTGTTGTACTGTAATTTTAAATAATATTTGTATTATTAAAGATAGTAGGTATTTTATTTATCTTTAATATTTTTTTAAAATGAAATTTGACACAATCATTATTTATTTAATGATAAAAAAATAAAAAATTTAGTAAATTTTACTCATTGGCCATTTAAAATGAATCGTGATAATAGACTAAATTATTAAAATAATAAAATAAAAAAAATAACTAATAACGAATAGACTAAACTGTTATATAAATAATAAAATTAAAAATAATAATAATATTTTAAAGAGTAAAAAAATATTATTATTATTATTTATAAATATAAAATATATATATATAATTTACCCTAAAATAAAAGTCACTTTTTATCTTTTTATTCCATTTTACTGATCAGTAAACCTATGGAATAAGTACTTGGGATGTGTGAAGAGCAAAAGTCTGATTTCTTTCTGAAAAGAAAACTTGATGCCTGCCAAAAGTGAAACAGTGCCATTGATTACTGTTCTTTTCACTTTCACCCCACTTCCTAAAAAGTGAAAAAGTACCTATAATTGATTTTATTTTTTTGTATTTTCACTTATTTATAGGCCAGGCATTAATTAAGTTTTGAAAAATCTAAAAAATTAAATTTTACAATAATAAAAATATAACTTTTATATTATGCCATTTAATTTTTCTACAAAGCTATGTAACTTATTTTTTTTATTTTTATTTTTAAAAAGAATTATACTCATATGCTTCTAATTTTAATTTTTCTACAAAGCTATAATTAGAATTAATTACATGAATTTTTGTATACTATTATACTTTGTTAAGAGTCATAATTTTAATTAATCTTAATAAATTTATATTTTTTTAATACGGTTATTACATGTCAATTTAAATCTGTTTTTCTCCATAGTATTTTTATTATTAATGGTCTTGTCGTATTTTCTTACTACTATATCGACTGATTTACGTTGTATACCAAACCAACTTAATTTATTTTTTTTCAACTTATTCTCAATTGGTACAACTCTTACCATTTTATGAATCTTTTCATTCATAATTTTACTTTTTCTAATCTTACTACACATTCACTTTAAGATTTTCATTTTCACAACACTCAACTTATTTATATGATATTTTTTAGTAGTCCAATCTCTCCATCTTTATTAATAATTGAACCTAAATAACAAAAATATTTACTTTTAGGTATCTTTTAATTTTGAATGTTTACTTTTTCACCCTTAATACTCCTATTACTATTAAAATTATATTCTATATATTCAATTGTGTTTTTACATTCAAAATTTTTTTAATTCTAAAATTTTTCTCTACATTTCTATCTCACTTCTTTTACTCTATATTACTATGTTAAACTCTTTAGCAAGTAGATTGTTTTCATAATTGATCTACCAAGTATAAAACCAAATTAATTATATAAAACTATTTATTATTAATTTTAAACGATATTTAATAACTCTTTCACAGAATTTCATCGTTTAAAAATTAAACTTTTTAAATATTTGTTAATATACACATAAAATAAAATACACTTTTGCAATATGTTGCCCCTATTTGGGCTAATTTTACTTTTTGCTTATTTAATATTATATATTTTCGTTTTAAATAAAAAAATTTATTATTTAATTAAACTATTATACTTTTAGACTATTCTCAATATAACTTGTATAAAAAGTAAAAAAAATTTATGAAAATATTAAAAAAAATACAAAAAAGACAAATAAATTAAAATAAACTAAATTTTATATTATTTATTTTCGTTTTTAATAGATTTTTTTATATTTTAATTAAAAAATTTTACTTTTAAAATTCATCTCATCGAAAATAATTTAAAAAAATAAAAAAAATTTAATCAAATTTTAAAAAACAATTAAAAAAACAAAAATAAACAAAATTACGACATTTAGCCCGAACAAGATTAATTGACCAAACAATGTTGTGTTGTTAGGTCATATGGGATGGCCACATTATTATATTTTAATAATTTAAACTACTTGTACAAATTATTAATACAAAACATTAAATTAATTAAATTATTAAATTGTATATAAATCATACCATTTATTTCTAAAACAATAATATATGATTTGTTCTAACATTTAATAATATTTACCTAACATTTTTTTTAATGTATAATCTTATAAAAATAAATATCTTAAATCATTAAAACAAGACTAAGGGGGTACCACACATGGTCCAACTTCAATCAACCACCAGTAAACACGCTAACACTCCTGACCCTAATGAATAACATGTACATAGTTTCCTTCACATTTATTTATATTTAATCACTCCACACCTCCACGCCAACTACCATACTAAAAATTAATAGAGTAGTGTAATATTAATAATTTTTTTTTATATAATTCAAGATATTTAGACTAATTTATTCGGGTCTAATTTTAAAATAATAAATTTTATCATTTATTAACAAAAATTTAATTAAAATCAAAACAAAATTTCATACGAACTAATGCAAAAAGGTATTAAACACCTAAAAAAATTCAAAAATAAAATTATATTTAATAATTATATTTAAATACTATATTATAATAAAACATTTAATATTTAATATTCATGTTATTTTATATATAAACCTATTGTTAATTTCTAAATACCATCATAAGAACACAAGGAGAAACACCACATATTAATATAGCTATATAATATAAAACCATACAAAGTTTTGAAACAAACCACAAATATGCAGAGGATGGGTTCTCTACCACGCAACTATGGTAAAAAGCATGATCCAACGAATATGCATGCATTGAACAAACAAGTATTGTACAATGCTCGACCGTTAGATTAATGCATTAGACAAAAATTGCATGGCAAATAATCGTCAACATTCAAATATTCTCCACACAAGGATGAATTGTTCATGAAGTGAGATGTTGCAAGAAACTAAGTACTTAAACAGAGATCAATGGAGGCATTTGGTGGAGGGTTCAAAGGCAAAAGGCCCAACTCTGAAGAGTTGAAAAGAAGGGAGTGGGTGTGGGTGGAGAGGAGGAGCCGCCTTCTGGGCGGCCAAGATGGCGCCTTTCTGGCCGGAGTGGAGGTCGGTTGGCTTGCTGCAAGCGGCCACCGGCGAGGAGAGTAGGGACACCTTGCACTTGTGGGACCCGAAGGTGGTTATGTTCTTTGGGGCCATGATCAAGAAGTAGCCATTCTTGTCTGTTTTGGCTTCTTGCACCACCGGCCGGTACTTGGTGTTGTTGCATTCCAGTTTCACTGTGGCTCCTGCAATTGATAAATTAAAAAAAGCCAAAAAAAAAAAGAAAAGGAAATTAGTGAATTAACAAGGGAGAAACTAGTTCAATATAAATGCATGTATGAAGTTTTGAACTGTGTGTACTACTTATTAGAGCATCCATACTCTCTAAATTTTTTGCTGATGATCCTTAGACATTAAAATTTATTTTTTTAAATTTTTGACTGAAATTCCCTTTATTTATATACAAATAATTGTTTTTAAAATAAAAAATACTTATTTTATAAAATAAAATGCAATTTATTTATATACATATCCCAGTTTTATCATATCAAATCAACCAATCAAATCATCACTGTGATCTCACTCTAAACCCACAAACCAAAATCTTGAGAGATCTGTTGAGTGGAAACAAATAAATCTTGAGAGGCCTTTAGTGTGGAAACTGTCTCGAGGAAAACCGAAAAGATAAAATCAACTGTTCAAATCTTAAATTTTCTCCCTAAAAATTACCAGCTTGAGTTTTTCAGGCACATTTAATTTTAGGATATCAAAATTAATTGAGATAAAGCGTAAATTGATTCAAATATTTATTAAATTTATTTTAAAATAATTTTATATTTAATATAAATTTTATTTGGCAGATTTTGACAAGTACATTTTAAATATATAATTTTTATAAAAAAAATTAAATTTTCATAATAAAAATTATGATATTTTTAAAAAATATAAAAAAATCTACGTAAAAGAATTAAAAAGTTAAAAACTTTTTGAGTTAAAAAACTAGAGTTTATAATTTTTAGGCTTTGAGAAGAAAAAAAAGACAAAGAAAAACCGACTCAAATATATAATAATGTAATGCATTCAGGATATTCAAATAAAGTACTGAAATAGAACCTGTTTGAGATTGAAAAAAATAAAAACTAGTTTTTTTGCTGCAGAAGAAAAAACTGCTTTTGCACATTAAAGAGTTTATTAACTTCCTTTTTTTTCAAAAAGAAGACATGTAGCTAGTGTTTGGATTAGCTTTTTTTAAATTTTTTAAATGGATGTAAAAAATGTGATTAAAGTGGAAAGTAAAACAAGTTAACTTTTTAAAAGACTTAAAAAAACTTTTTTAAAAAAAAAAACAAGTCCAAACGTACATACCCCAAACACAACCTCAAAGCAAAAATGTCACGTAAATCTCACAAACACTATAATTTAAATTAAAAAATAAAAATATATTAAATATTTTAACAAGAACCCAAATAAACCACCGTAAACAAATTATTTCAAATATTTTTTAAAAAAATTTATTCTATTTCTAAAAAAAAACTAAAAATTTTAGAACTCTCAAACTGGGGCTCTGCATCATTAAAAAAAATGGAGCTTTCCTAAACAAAAGAGCTAACCCAACCCAAGTGAAGCAGTGAAGCAGTGCAGCAGTGCAGAATCCATTTATTCATAAAGAGAGAGAGTGAGAGCGCGAGAGAGAGAGAGAGAGAGAGAGAGAGAGAGAGAGAGAGAAAAAATGAAAGTAAAAGTTAGAAGTTTGAACAAACCAAGAAGAGGGGTAGCTCCCAAAAGAGTCTCAGCCCCAGAGTACTTGCAGGACTTGCAATAAACAACTCCTTCAACTGCTACAAAACTCCTCTTTGGGAGGGGATGAAGATGAACCGGCGGGTGACTTGGAGAATAAGCCGGTGAATGAACCGGCGTGTGACTTGGAGGATGAGCCGGTGGGTGAATGTGGTGGTGGTGGTGGTGGTGGTGGTGATGAGCCGGTGGTGGGTGGATGGGGGGATGAACCGGCGGGTGAGCCGGGGGGTGGGTCTTGGGGTGTTTTGGGGGTTCAACTGGAGGGTAGGGCGGCGGAGCATTAAGGTGAGGGTACAGTGCCGAGCTCACGATGTCACCCTCGGCGCCAAACACATTGTAGCAGCGCTCCAGCAGAACTAAGAACTGTATAAGCACAAGAACTTTAACTATAAGCAATGCCATATCTGTAGAGAAAGAAAAGGAGAGAGAGAGAGAGAGAGAGAGAGAGAGAGCAGAGGTGAAAGAATTGGAGGAATCGGATTTATAGGGGTTTCAGAGGTTCTGCTGGAGCGGAAGATAATTATCGCTTTTAATGGGTGAAATTATTATTGTCTTATTGATATATCAGTTTATTTATTTTTATAAATTTTTTATTTTTAATAAAAGAAATTATTATTTAATTAAATTATTATATTTTTAAAAAATTTTTAATTTGATATGGAATTTAGGTCCGGGCCAGCCCGATGGTTTCTGTCAAATTTTATGGTCGGATTGGATTTGACTTTTTCGAAAATCGACCCCAGTTTTAGGGATAAAGGGCTTCGGCAGGGCTTGTGAGCAAGTTTTCACAGGATTTTTTTTTTTTGTTTAATTTGTATTTTTATTATTTTTATAATTATTTAATTTATAAATTTATAATATAATATTAATTTACTACTTTATTAGTAGTAGTTAATATATTAACTTTAAAATTATAAACTTAAAATTTATTATATTATGGTATAAACTTAAAATTTAATAGTTTATATATTATAAACTAATATATTAAAATTATAATAATAAATTTTTAAATTAAACTATAAACTACTTACTACTTTACAATTTTCAGGGACGGGTTTCGGGCAGGTTTTGAGCCCCCATATGACCTCAGGCCATTTTTACACTCCTACCTCTCATTAATACGAGTTAAAAAAATTAAAAAATTTTAATCAAAACATAAAAAAAATTAAAAAAAATAAAAATAAATTAATAATCTAAAGAGAAATTTAAACAAAAGTCATATTATCAACTGATAACAGACTTTTAGTCCAATAACTTTTTTTTTCATAGATTTAGTCTTATTCAATAACTAACAGACGAAAATACCCTCAATAATCTATTTTTGAACATCTTTTAAATCAAGCAATATCTATATATATATATATATATATATATATATATATATTAAATCTTTTCAAAGATGGTGTATCATTTAAATGAAGCAAAACTGATGCAGATCTGATACATTATTAACGAATTGATATATGAATAGTTCACACAAATACAATGTACAAAATTGATAGATGAACAGTTCACGCATATGTAAACTGATACATTTTGTACAAATGTATAAGCTGATATATTGCGGTTATATTTTATACAAATGTATAAATTGATACATTTATATAAATGTATAAACTGATACTATTTATAAACTGATACATTTTATACATTTATAAAATATATAAACTGATACATTTCAATTAAATACAAAAAATCACAAATGAAGAACCGATACAATAACCAACATATACGTAAAACCCTTGTGAATGGATCCCTAACAAATCTTGCGGCAGCGAGTGCGTCGGGGTCGGCGGAGACGGCGACTGCAATGGCGCAGAAGGCGGATGGCGTCGGCACCAGAGGGGTGCCCGACGGCGTGGCGTGCGGCGTCGGGGGAGGGGCTCAGTGCGCTTGGCTTCCGCAGGGGTGCGCAACTCGATGACCGGTGAAGCCGGTAACATTTCTTGGCAAAACTGGAGTGGTCTCTCAACTTCTCCGTCGGATCCGTTCGTCGCTGCCGGGGAGACCTTGCCGGAACTGTGTCGCTTGGATTGCTTCTTGGTGCAGGAGGATTCAATGAGCGCCATCTCTGAAATGGGTTTGATTTAGTTTCAAAATGAATTTGATTCAATTCCAAAATGGAGTGAAAAAAGATTTGATTCAGTTCCAAAATAGAGTAAATCTCGCCGAAAATGGTGTGAATATTTTAACAGAAACCATTTCCAACCCCAAATGATTAGAAATGGAAATGCCTTGATATCTTATATGTAATTGTAGTCCTAAAATGAAAATTTCAAAATTTTAAATATGGGCAAATTATAGATAATAAAATATTTTCAAATAAGAAAGAACTATATCTCTTAAAATAAAACTTATGGAACTAAAACTCTTCTGCTATTCTAAAAAATGACTAATCTTTAAATTTTTCTAATCTAAATTCTATATTGCTTAAGCAAAAATAAGCCTATAAATTAATTTTCAGCATTTGAGGGCCTATATCTTTTAACAAAATTATGAGTATTTAAAAAATTTATTAGTTTGTAATTGAATTTAATTGGCTTTATTTGATATAATTGCTCAGTTGCTTTTTTTAATAAATTTTTTTAATAATTTAGATAAATTATTATACTTTTTGACTTCTCTCATTGAGATTAATTGAAAACATAAAAAAATTTGATCAAAATATACAAAAATTTAAAAAAACAAAAATAAAATAAAAGGCCGATAATCTAAATTTTATGTTACTTATTTTTGTCTTTAGTGAATTTTTAAAATTTTTTGATTAAATTTTGTTACTTTTTGGGTTTATCTCATCGAAACGATTCAAAAATTAAAAAATTAGTTAAAAAATAAAAAAACACAAAATTATTGACATTTTGCTTAGACGGGGCATTATTTATATAAGAAAAATTAATTATAATTTAACGTATAAGTTATGAGTTTTTTTAAAAAAATATATAGTATAACTTGTTGCTAAAATTAATAGTAAAAAATTAAAAATTTTGACCAATAACTTAGCCAAACACCATCTATGTGATAAAAAGTATTTACTTAATGTGCATAGCGTGAAATAATATTAGTCTACATTTATTGCGCAGATAAAAAATAGAAGAAACTCACTTAACATGCCCAGTAAAATTTTATTTGGCCCGATTAGAATGCAATATGTAATTGGGAGTACAATTTTTTTTTTACAATGCGGGTAAATAATATCTATTTTTTATTAATTAAAATTTTAGAACTTATAAAATATTTTAAAAAAAAACTCAAAATTTGAACTAATAAAGCAACAAAAAAAGTGGTGAACAATCTAATTTATAAACCGTTTACTGTTTTTCATTCAGTATAAGATTTATTAATAAGTAAGATCTATTCTCATAAAAGTTTTAATATGTAAGATATTTTTTAAATAAAAATTTCTTAAAATAGATAAATTTATCTGTGCATTTTTAAAATATGTATAAAGAAAATAAATAAATTTATTCGTCTTTTATTAAAAGTACATGTAAATAATACAGATAAATTTATCTATTTTATTAAAAGTACGTATAAAAAATACAAATAAATTTATATGTATCTTTTTAAAATATGTATAAAAAACACAAATAAATTTATCTGTTTGCATATTAAATAGTTGAATATCAAACAGATAAATTTATCTATTTATTATGCAAAACTAATAAATTTATTTATTTGTAGGATATTTTTTAAAAAAATTACATAATTAAATTTTATGCGTTAAAATTTTTATTAATAATTTTTATGCATTAAAATTTATTTTTTTTAACGATTTAACTGAAATTCCCACTAAAGAAATGGTAGTTTTTACGCGCGTACAAAATGAGTGAACAAGTCTGAGGGAAAAATATTGTTTAAAGAAAGAAAAACAAAGAATTAAGACTTGTTTGGAATAGTTTTTTTTAAAAAAAAATTGCTTAAAAGTATGTTAAAAAGTTTATTTATTTGGCTTTTTATTATATAATTAATTGACTTTTTTTATATTTAGGTTTTTATAAAAAAAATTAAAAAGTTAAAAAGCTTTAAAAAACTAGCTCAAACACAAATTTAAGCTTTGATTGGCAACTTAGCATTTTTAGTTTTTTGGTTAAAAATAAAAAAAAGCTAACTTTGCTTGTTTGGCGAGAAAATAAAAATAAAATAATCAAATCAAAACACAAACTCTCATAATATTCAAATCAAACTCTAACCACTTTTAAAATAAAATAATACTTCTTATTTATAACTTATTTACTATCACTATGCATATTTATTAATATAAAATATATAAAAAGGTAAGATTATTAATTTTAAATAAAAAATAAAAAAATTAGTTTTTTATCTAAACAATTAATTTTAAAAATACTAACTTAAATGTTAACTCACCAAATAACTTATTTTAAATTTAATTTAATTTAATTTTTTTTAGTTAAAAATATAAAATAATAATAATAATAAGCTTTTATAAGCTAATTACCAATAAGACCTTAGTGAGGTTTGGGACTAGGGTTTTGTAAAGTGATTTTGGACTAGGGTTTTGTAAAGTGATTTTGGACTAGGGTTTTGTAAAGTGATTGGAGTTCCATCAATCAATTTTCCTCATTTACTTCCCATGCATAGGGGACAACAAAAGTTTTGTCATTTTTGGATCAGCTATTGGCCCTGTTTAGTGAATTGCTTATTTATTTATTTTATTTTTATTATTTATTGATTTGATATTTTTATTTATTTTTTGTTTTTTAAAAATTTTTTTAAATTTTGATTAAAATTTTTTATTTTTTCAACTCGTCTCAACGAGAGAAGTCTAAAAAATATAAAAATTTAACTAAATAATAAAAAAAATTTACTAAAAATAAAAAAAATTAATTTTTTTAAAATCAAATTGCTTATAAGTAAGTTCACCAAACATGGCAATTTTCTTGTCTCCCTTTGTTTTAATCTACTTTAGATCATTAAATTATATAATTTTTTTTTTAAATTTGAAAATTTTGAAATATAACTTGAAACCGAAAGAAAGAAAATTTTTTAGAGGCATTAATATTTTTATTTAAAAAATATTTTGTGTATAGACAATTGTTACAAGAATTACAAAAAATTAATTCTGATTATTTATTTATATTAAAATTAATAAATATTATAAATTTTAATATCAATAAATAATTTAAATTTAATTTCTATAATTAATCTATAACTAGCTTATGTTTGGTCTAATTTTTTTAAAATTTTTTTTGCTTAAAAGCATCTAAAAAAGCCCATTTATTTTCCCTCAATTGACTTTTAAAATATTTTTTTATATTTATTTTTTTATAAAAAAATTTAAAATTTTAAAAATTTTAAAAAAATAATAATTCAAACACAAACTTAGCCTGTGTTTGGACTAGCTTATTTTTGTAACTTTTTGACTTAAAAGCCACACAAAAGTTAACTGATTTAGTTTATTAATTTTTTTTTACTTTTTTTTTTCTATTTTTTTTAATAATTTGATTTTTATTTTTTTTATAAAAAAATTAAAAAACTTAAAAAACACTAAAAAATTAGTCCACGATTTAGTACTGTTTTGTTTTTGGATTGTAGTCTAGGGTTTGAATCTTTTGATGGATAAGTCTGACGAGTAGAACAATTATTAGGTGGAATGGGGTCCAGCAAGATATCCATTTCTGGCTGATTTTAAGCTGTAGTCTATATGCCTAGGCAACGGCTAGATTTCAGAAATAAATTCTTCAAAAATAATTCGATTTAATACATTAATTTTTCTTAAAATTTGTAATTTATACATACCTACCCTTCTAGTTTAGAAATGCCTGTCTCCTCTTCTCTCAAAAAAATTTTAAGTCATTTATTTAGTTAATTAATAATTAATCGGTGGTTAATTGAAATTATTGTAAACAATCAAAAATAATAAAATATTGTTTTTATTTTTATTAATTAAATCCCTTTAATTCTTCTCTGTATTATATAAATTTTTTTGCAATATTTTATATACGCAATGGTTTAAGAAAAAGACAGTATTTTTTTAAAGCACAAAATTACTTATATATTAACACCAAATCTTAAGGGAAATAAGTGTTCGATTGGTTAGCTTAAAAGCTGATTTTTTTTTTTTTTTTTGTTTTTTGATTCAAAAACCTAATTAGATATAAGGTAAATTGTTTGGTCATTTTACTTTTAA
>JAULJZ010094967.1:0-12120 GCA_032270985.1 Heliamphora pulchella
CCTTGAAAACTATATCTCTCTTTCCTAAAACCAAGGAGGAGATATATTTTTCCATAAAACAACCTCCTATCCCCTATTAGGGCTGGCCACCTAGGGAGTGATCCCTAGGTGTGCCAAATTCCAATACCTCCCTCCATTATTTAACTTAATCCCTGAATGTTTCCAGCAGCAAAATCGACATTCAAATTAAATTAAATAATTACCGAAACCGATAGGAAAAAATATCCGTGTGTATAAAGGGCTACGTGGGGGATTACGAGGAAGTAAAGGACTTGGGCTAACCGTACTAGAAAACCGGATATCCCTAACTCTATCCCCGAGTTAGATCATTTCTCGCACGAACCAGAACTTATTCCACTAAAGATCTTGACTGAACTCCCAGCCCTAACTCAAATTATGTCTTGAGTTTTCAATTATCAAATGCACTTAATTCTCCCACGTTTAAGATTTGAATTCACGATAAATAAATTAGGTTACTTACAACCTGATTTAATTATCATCTTCTCATCGCAACTGCACTGCTTAACCTTTTGACATGCCGGATCCGAAGACCCACTGTACAGATTTGGCATAATCAAACCTATAAGCAAAGCACACAAGGGGGAACTCCTCAACCTAAATTTGGATTTGGTTTCCGTCAGCTGATTATCGATCATCGGACAAACAACGCCAGAACCCAACTCATCGGTATTGTTGATCTCATGGAGGAAATCTCAACCATTGATGACTCAAAGTACTGTACATTATCTAACACAACCAATTAATCACTTCGGGATTAAGAGCACGTGTAATGCATGATAATACGGGATGTGGATCAATTCATATAGTCAGTATAGAATTAATCATCCCGTTGATCCCGCTCAAAATACTCCAAGTGTACTAACACATCGAGTTCGAACATCAAATTACCGAAACCTGAATTCGATCCGTTCGACCTAGCCAAGATCAGCTACTACAACGATGTACTACAATCGTACCAATAGAATGTCCGGGTCCATTGCGATTTGAGCCTACATGTATAATTTGTCAGAACCTTTGACCCGATCTTCCGTGCAACACGCATCGAGTCAAATACTGGACAGAATATATGGACTATGCATTTATATATCACAAACAAAAATATGAAACCATAAATGCAAAATCATCTCAAATGTTTCTCATTAATATGCCAGGGATCCAAAATAAAATACATAAAGCATGACTTTTTAGTATACAGTCCCAACATCGTTGACTATAAACTGTACTAGGTGTTATATGGTATGCGTCGTGGTGAATTTCGTGTCATGAGATTAGTTAGAAGATTAGAGTGTTTTGCTTCTGGGCCTTAGATCATGGTATACATGCCACAGGTGAGAAGGAGTTCTTGGAGGAAGTCATCTCAGAGGGAGAAGAAGAGTTTGAAGAATAGGGTGAGTTCTAAGAGCACGTGGATTCTGCTGATGAATTCTGAGAAGTCGAAACCTCTGCTTTTGTTCTTATATTAAGTTCTATTGTGCTTAGTGTAATTTTTTAAATTTCTTGGTGAAACTGTAATAGTTAAGTACTTTGAAAGATTTTGAACTCCTTTATGGTGTAATAACTAACGTTTGTAAATATGAATGAATCGTTAGAATATTCTTTTATTTATATTTATATATGTCCCGACGTGCCCGTAGGACGGGGCGCCACATATCCCCTTAAGGAAGCTTATAAGTTTTGACCGGCCCAAACCCTGCTGGTAGATTTGATTATCCGAAGGTCAAATAAGTTAAGCAAAAGAAATTAAGGAATTACAAGATGTCGATTAAAATAAATTGTCAGTAATTAAATTTAATTGGCGGGTATTAAAAATTTTAACGTAGGGAGAAATGATAAGCATTTAATAACAGGAGCTCAATGCAAGATAGTTTTGAGATTATGGGTAAGAGTGCAATTATAGTTCTTTAGTGATGTGAACTATAATTCAGTGCTTTATAAAAATTACAAAAACCACTTCAAAGTTTTCATAATTACAGATACCGCTATGAGATTTGCTTAATTGCAAAAACTACTGATGGGTGTCTGTGTTCCACTGGAAGTCTTACTCATAATTACTCCACAGGTCCCTGCTATAGCCCTATAAATATGCGGGTAGATTGAACCAGTTTCATAACTTGTCTTCAAGACTAAAGTTGTTGAGGTTCTGCCGGTACGAGTTCTTGATAAATTGTAGCCCACACTACATTCAAGAATCGCATAAGAGAATACAGTAGAAGGTCTTACGGGAGTTTTAACTCGGGAACAAAAATGCAGTTAAAGATTTGACCAGTAAAATGTATTCTTCTAAATTAACTTTGGTTGCACGGGTTTTATTTTTGATTGTTCGACATAAAAAATTTTATATGGAGCCCGTTTTAGCGTTTACCTATCTAGTTAATTTTTTACCAAAAATTGTTAACAAAAATAATGATCTTAGCAGTATTGTTCCAACAGAAGGAACATGGTTCCGAGAGAAGAAAACTCAAGAGAGATTAGAAGAGGGAGTCGAGAGAGACAGAGAGAGAGAGAGTGAGAGATAGAGCCGAGCAAGAAAGAAGAGAAGGGAGGAAAAGAGCTTATGTTTTGTTCGTGCAAATGATATTTTGAACCTGTTACAGACCGTATGTATTGTCATTGACCTCGCGACCACGAGGTTTGAAAACTTTAAATCTCACGGCCGTAACAACTTGACCTATGCCGTAACATTGCTTGGCCAAGGCCGCAACTTTTATTCAAATGTTTCTCACGGTCGTGAACTTTATGTTCAGGCTGCCATCTCCTTAGGGAAAAATAGTACAGGTCGCGACATCCAAAAGTAATGGCCGCTATATTGTTTTATGCCCTCACTTGTTTGGACCTTAGAACTTCCCTCGTGTGGGTTTGGAACGTAGCAAAGACCCTTTATTAGCTCTTCTTTATGTTCAGGATGCCTCAAACCTCTCTAGTCCTTGTCACGACCTAAAATAGATAGGCTCACTTCATCGGTCGTTGTCACGATCTAAAACTGCTACGTCTACTCTCTCCGGTCCTTGTCACGACCTAAAACTGATAAGCTCACCTTACCAGTCCTTGTCACGACCTCAAACTAGTAGGTCTACTCTCAACGGTCCTTGTCACGACCTAAAATCGATAAATTCACCTCACCGGTCCTTGTTATGACTTAAAACTAATGAGTATACCCCTCTAAAAAATAAACGGTTGTTCTCATGACCATAAACTGACTCGTTGGTCCCCGCATGACCTAAAAATGCCCCTTTTAAACCACCGATCCTTGTCACAACCTAAAACTAATGAGTTTGTGCCCTTCGATCTTCCTCATGACCTTACACTGATTCCTCAGCCCCCACATGACCTAAAATTGCCCCATAAGAGTTCAGTCCCCCTTACGACCTTAAACTAACTCGCTGGTCTCCGCACGACCTTATAATGCCCCTTTTATCCATCCAGTCCTCCTCATGACCTTAAACTGACTCACCGGTTATGACTTTAAATTGACTCATCGGTCTTCCTCATGACCTCAAATGACTCGCCGGTCCCTGCACGACCTTAAAATGCCCATCTTATCTGATCGGTCCTCCTCATGACCTTAAACTGACTCATCGGTCCCTTCATGATCTAAAACTGATCACCATCTAATTGGTCCTTCTCACGACCCTAAACTAACTCAACGGTCCTCCTTATGACCTTAAATGACTCATCGGTCCTTTCATGACCAAAAATTGATTGATGATTCCTCGGTCCGTGTTATGACCTTAAAATTTTCTTGTATTATACCTATTTACATCATACTGTACCTATCATGCATCATGATTAGCCTATTTTCATCATATGCATTGCCTTACGAACTACGACCAGTCTGATCCCTTGCAATAGGGGTACGTAGGAAGCTCGATGAAAATTTGGGTTCGACCATGCTCTTTCTACATGTTTTGTTTATACCTAAGATTGACAGCTTGTTGAATTGGTTTGTTTCTACAGTTTTGACATTTACTTGCACCACAAGTTGTTATAAACTCTGTCAAAAAGGGGCAACTGTAAACACCCCAATTTGACCAAGCCAAATCTTAGGCACCCATTTCGAATGTGTTCCAATGACGAAAGTATGAGAATTATGGTTAAGGATACTCTAAAGTAAGCAAAATCACGAATATGGTTCAAAACCCAAGAAAAAACCCTAAAAACCCTCAGGCCGTGACGTTTATGAAACAGCCATAACCTTTTTGCAAACCCTAAACCAAGTCGTGACTTTTTTTGTCATGGTCGCCGCTTGTTTGTCCTTTTCACCACCATAAAGGTGGTGGTTGTCACTGTGTAAAAGTAAAAAGGTAACGGCCGTAATTATTACCTCTTTTTGGACAAGTGGCAGCGTACTAGAAGAGGTCTATGTTGCTCGCCTTGCCTATAAATATGTGTTAATTTTCACAGAAACAAAAAGAAGAAAAACCTAGAGGCCCAAGCTCTACCCAAATACACCCCACCCAATATTCTCCCATCTATTCCACACTTCAGGAGCCTCGTTTGTGTTCTTACTTGCATTAAAGGAGTTCTCGGAGCTCGTATTTGCTTAGAGATAGCCTATTCTCACCCCCGAGGGGCCATCAAAGATGGATATTCACACGAGGTAACCTTAAGAATCCACGACTATTCTACAACCCTCATCTTCTTCCCCTGAAGATGTCGTGGATAAGATTTCTACTTTTTTATTGCTTATTTATCATTTATTTTGATCTAAGCATTGTTCCTTCAAGTTTTTCATTGTAAATAATGAATTTGTAGCTCTCTATTTTGTATAATGCAGTCATTTTTATTTTGTTTCAATGCTCACAAGAACACTAAGCACGTCTAATGCTTTCTGAGGTCTTGGAACATGACGACCGCGATCTTCTACTATTACGACCATATGTTTTGTTATACCTACAGTTATGGCTATGCACTTTTTATGAGGGTCGATACATTTATGCCTTATTTACTCACGGCCGCAACATTATATTGTTACAGCCGTGACATTATTTTTAGGGCTAAAAATAAGAAAACTCTCTTCAAAACTCTCTGATATTTGTTTATTTTAAGGTTTTATCTTCTTTTATTACTTTGTTTAGCATCATCTCGTTTTTGTACCTCGGTTTATCTTCTTGTTGGGTAATAAATGGCAGATTTAGCCTAGACCAAATGGGTCATGGTCTCCATTATGTACACCTTTCTATCTGTATGTTTTGTAGTTATGAAAACATGATAGCTGTAACCTTTCAATGTCACGGTCAAATGCTTTGTTAAACTTATAGTAATGGCCGTGACCTTTGTATGCTTGGCCGACATTTTTTCTGCCTTTATTTCTCACACCCGCAACATCGTGTTGTTACGGCCGTGATATTCTTATAAGGCTAAAAGCATGAAAACCGTTTTAAAATTTTCTGTTATCCCTTTATCTTTAAAGTCTTTCTTCTCTTTATTCTATTTTGCATATTCTGTATCATAGTCTATGTTCTTGATGGGAAATGGATGGTAGATCTGGCTTAGATTAAATAGGTCATGGGCTCCATTTTGTATACCCCATTTCTCTTTGTTTTATAGATCTACAAACATAGCAGCCGCATCTTTTTCTTCATTTTTGTTACGGCCGCCATATCCTTTTGCTACTGCCGTGAGGTTTTGTGAGACCAGTGACATAAAAATGTGTTTTAAGTATTATGTTGCCTATTTTGATATTCTGTGTATTCTACTTAGAGTTATTGCTTGTATAGAGGATGAAGGATGGTGGATCTAACCTAGACCCAATAGGTTATAGTCTCTGTCCTCTCTATCCTATTTATTTGAGCCTGTTTTAACTCTTGTGCAATGTATATACCCTTTCTGTACCCTAAAAAACCACAACTGTGACTTATTTTTCACGGCTGTGAGCTTTTTCATTCTGTTCTTCGTGGTAACCTTATATTTGTTACGGCCGCATGTTTAGTGACCATTTTTGTCACGGCCACAACATTTGTTGCTACGGCCGTGAGTTTTTTACATGTCCAGTAGCTTAAATATGATGTTTGAGTCTCTTTAATTTATTTTATGCAGCTTGTTTATAGCATGTTAGGGGCGAAAATATTGTTGCATAACCCTTACACCTTTATTTGTTTATTTTATCACTTATTTACATGTTTTTCGCTTTGCTTTGCTCAAACAATACTTGTGGCATATCTAGAAATAACAACCAAGTTACATGACTCTAGAAATCATTGTTAGGATTTGGTTTCATTGCTTGCTTTTATTTGAACTTTCTTTAACCTCCCG
Source organism: Heliamphora pulchella (assembly GCA_032270985.1). Taxonomy (NCBI): domain Eukaryota; kingdom Viridiplantae; phylum Streptophyta; class Magnoliopsida; order Ericales; family Sarraceniaceae; genus Heliamphora; species Heliamphora pulchella. The sequence continues at coordinate 6,274 of JAULJZ010094967.1, forward strand.
TTCTGTATATGTTACCTTTAAAAAGTTTACAACAAGAATCAATATTGACAAAGCTGAGGCCAACCTCATTTTGAGAAAAAAAGATATTTTTTTAAAAATAATGGATATCCGGTACATCCCATGAGACGAAAATACCCACAGGTGTCCAATACACATGCTGTAAGGGAACACTGATAAGTTAGAATCGAGAATATAAATCTATTTCTTTGTTGCATATGACAGGGGAACAAATGGTGATTTATTTTATAATCTTAAGAAGGTCATTGTTAGTGCCAATACCCGATTTTTGAAAGAGAATTATGTAATGGGCTACAAGCCCAAGAGTAAAAATATCCTAAAAGGGTTGGGAGAAAATACCAGTAGTACAGTAGAAGCACCACGAAAAAGTGTCATCGATATCCCATTGCCTCGTCGTAGTGGGAGGATTATTAGGACACATGTGGATCCTGAACTAAATCAGGGTGCTACCACTAACACGCTGGTTTCTCAACTAGAAGAGCATGTGGGTAATGGTGCATGGGGTTTAGAATTAGCATAGCGTGCCACTCTAGTATACAGACGCAGGTAGCGCCTCATTATAATGGGAGGATTGTTCATCAACCCGATCGGCATATGTTCTTAGGAGAGTCTTTTGACAAGATTTTGGAAGAACTGGATACTAAATCCTGTAACTACAATGAAGCAATTTAAGATAAAGATGTAGAATTATGGCAAAGGGTTATGAATTCAAAGATTGAGTCTATATACTCTAATCAGGTCTGAGAGCTTGTAGAACCACTTGAAGGGATAAAACCCATTAGATGCAAATGAATTTACTAGAGGAAGAGAGGAGCAGATGAGAAAGTAGAAACCTTCAAAGCTAGACTTGTTGCAAAAGACTTTATTAAAAAAAAGATCGATTATGAGGAGACCTTTTTTCCGGTAGCAATACTTAAGTCCATTCGAATTCTCTTATCCATTGCGGCTCATTTCGATTACAAAATTTGAAAAATGAATGTCAAGACAACTTTACTTAACAGAAGTCATGATAAGTGTATCTATATGGTACAATCAAACGGTTTCATAGCAAAGGGCCAAGAGCGCATGCTATGTAAGCTTAAGAGATCTATTTATGGATTTAAGTAGGCATTTAGGTCTTGGAATACTCAATTTGATCAAGTCATTAAGTCTTATGATTTTGATCAAAGTCGTGACGAGTCTTATGTATACAAGAAGCGTGATGAAAGTGTGGTGGTATTTCTTGTACTTTACGTGGATGATATCTTACTCATTGAAAATAATGTTGGAGTATTATCTTCGGTGGAGGTATGGTTATCCAGCCAGTTTGATATGAAAAACTTGAGAGAAGCCAGTTACATCCCTAAAATCAAGCTTATGCGAGATTAAAAATAGAGAATGTTGGGCTTATCACAAGTTACTTATATCGATATCTTCCTTACTCGTTTTAACATGTAGGATTCCAAGAAAAGGTTTCTCCATTTCTGGCAAAAGGGTTTTTTCTTTTCAGGCATGTCATCACTCTATCCAAGAATCAGTGTCCTAAGATAACTATTAAGATAGAGAAGATGAATACGGTTCCTTATGCTACGGCAGTAGAAAGCCTCATGTACGCTATGCTTTGACTAGACCCGACCTGTGTTTTGCCGTTGGCATGGTTAGCTAATATCAATTTAATTCAGGGCAGAAGCATTAGACAATAGTAAAATATATAATCAAGTACCTAAAAAGAATTAAGAATTATATGTAGGTTTACCAGGAAGATGGTCTAATACCTTTGGGGTACACAGACTTGAATTTTTAGTCACACAAAGATTCTCAAAATTTTATCTTGGGATATGTGTTTACCTTGGAGATGGAACACATCGAGAATAAATATCACTTGATACAAGAGATCGTACAAAGAGGTGATGTAGTCGTGGCCAAGATTGCATCAGAAGACAACCTTGCAGATCCTTTTACAAAGAGTTTACTAGATAAGACTTTTGACAGTCATGTAGAGGGAATAGGAGTTAGATGTATGGCAGTATGATTTTGAGTATAAACAGGAGATTATTAGGGTTGTATTCCAAAAACTATGGTTCTGGTTTTAATATTTAATTTTATTTTCTTAATAAAATTAGTTTTTCTATTTTATGATAATCTTAATGAGTAATATATGTATTTCATTATTTATTTAATGTTATGTATGTGTATCTTTTATTCTACATAGAAGACTAGATTATCGGTTCTTGTAAAATATAAATTTTGGTTCACAATTTTATAAAATTGAACACACCATTGGTACAGCTGTAGCACAATATTTTAGTAGATTTATCTTGAATACGGAGAACGGTAATTATTTCAACAATTGTTTTAACTCATTGTACTATTACACTATGTGTGTATTGAATAGAACCAAGTTCGGATAATTAATTTTATACTGATTCCATAAATTAATTTACACCCTATGGTTATTATGAGTGTTTAAACTCTTAATTTCAAAATAATTATTATTTGTATATATTTAATATTCGTTATTTTGATTCATTAGAGGGTGCAGTCTTAGAGGGTGCAGTCTTATATGGGTCTATAATCTCAGTGAATTGGATATCGATATTATTTATATGGTGGATATTAATTATTGACGGAATCCATGTTCCGAATAATTGGGATTGATGATACCCCCTTAGGAAAGTTTACAAGTTTTGAACGAGCCAAATCCTATAGGTAGATTTTATAATTCAACAGTCAAATTTGTTAAGTAAAAGAGTTTAAGCAATTTTGAAGAAGTTGATTAATTATAATTGTTAGTAATTTAATTTAATCGACGTGTATTTGTAATCTTGACGTGTGGAGATTAAATAAGCATTTAATAACAAGAGCTCGAATACTACGACTTTGAGAATAAGGCTAGGAGTGTAATTATAATTCTTTAGTGGAATGAATTGTAGTTTATGTTTTTATGAAATTTCTTCTGGATTGATGCAGGATTTTATAATTACATTGAAAACTCATGTCTTATTTACTTCACAAGTCTCTACTGTAACCAAATTATATGTTGTTATAAAACCTAGCTGCCAAATATTTCATATAATGTTTTAGGGTTTCCACGTCTTATGAATCCAAAGAATAGGCGACTGGACAGGTTCTGAAGAACGTAATAGATCAAAACCCACACTTTGTTCGTGTTTTGCATTCGAAAATACATCAGAAGGCTTGTGTTAGAAATTTGACTAGAAGTTAAAATCGTGACAAATTGTTGACTGAAAATTGTTGCAGCAACCGAAATCATCCGGCCAGATTACGAAAGGTATAATCCTAAAACTAACTTTAGGAGTATTACCGAATTTTATTTTGATTGTTCGATATCAAAAGTTTTAATCTGGAGCCTGTTTCAGTGTTTCCTTGTTCGGATATTTTTAGACTAAAATCATAGATATAATCTTAGGATCTTGGCAGTTTGGCCCAACAATTGGTATCATAGCCGTCTTTAATTATGTATGATTTTATCATGGGCTCAGGTAGATTTAGACTGTGTTAACTCTATTTTGCAAGTAATGTAATTCCGACTTTTTATAGTCATTATTTTGCATACTTGATTGCATCGTTTAATGATGATTAAATATATTTTCTAACCATGAGGGTTGATTGTTGTAAATTGATTATGAACTCTTCGGAGGTATAGGATTAATGAAAAAATAATTATTTTTTGATTTTTAGTTGTTGTATTTTGATTTTATATAATCGAAAGTCGAAAGTATAAAGAACATCGAAGAACAGGTTGAAAAAGAAAAAGATGAAGTCGCGTGCACCAACAAGCGCATAATGCTTGGGAATCAATTAAGGATTATCATGATTTGGAATTATATGGGATTAATGACACATGTGGAGTTAATCTAATATACCATGTTGAATGCATTATATTACTTTGCTTTTTGTGGAGGAAAGTTATGTGGCTTCAAAGTTTTAACATGATCAAAAGATAAGAATTCTAATTCTGACAGGATTATAAATTTTCTGGATGAACAGAAACTCTTTACCTAAAGAATTTTTGATAGACCATAAAAATCAGAATTTAATGCATTTATTTATTTAAATGCGTAGATACTTTATTTTGGTTTATTTATTCAGTTCAGTTTTAATTAATTCTGGTTAATTCAAAATTAATTTCTTTTTTGTAAACGAAAAAAATAAAATAAATTTTTTTTAATTAAAATTAATTTTATTAAAAAAAATTTAGAATTTTATTTTTTTACATAAAAACATGTTTAAGATGATTTTTTTAAAAAAAATGGATATCTTGAAAAAATGTGACGGTTAATTTTGATTTTGTCAATTAATTAAAAGGAGTTTAATTTTAATAAATTATTTTTTTAGAATATGTGTAACGGAAAAATAAAATAAAATATTTAATTTTTTATTTAAAATTAATTTTTTTAAATAAATAGAATTTGAAAATTTTATTTGTTAACATAAAATAAGTAAAGATGGTTTAAAAATAAAAATCTTTTGTAGCGTGTGATTTTTAAAAATTATAAGTTTATTTTAATTAAACATATTTTATAACCTTCAAAAATATTTTAAAAACTAAGTGGATAAGAGAATTTATTCACAAATAAATCCCGCGGTCTCCATCACTAGTTCATAAGTGATGTAATTAATTTTACATATTGGCATTAGAACTTTCCTCCCCATCGGACAAAATTAATTACGAGATTACCGGTACAGACCTTCTTTAGAGATAATTCTGGGTAATTGTTAGTGTGAATCACTTCTCCATCTGAAGGATTCATTACGAAACGATTGATTCGGAATTAAGTGATGGTTTATACTTAACTGTAAATAATAGTATTCTCTCCATCTAAGTCACTGTTATTATTTATTAGACCAAAGTTACGTCAGTTATTTAATTTTTTATCCCTTTCCATCGAGGCATCCTATTCACAGTGTACCAGACTGCAGGTGAATTTTCTTTTAAGGTAGACTTACGGGAATAGCAGAGTATGTGGAGGCCGAGTATCAAGCAGTCCTGCATTACTTATTCTAGCATGGAGGCCGAGTATATGGCAGCTTTTAAAGCAGCCAAGGAGGCCGTTTGGCTTAGAAATTTTCTGTTGGATCTAGATATGGAACCTTTAATTCAGTCAACTATTACACTTTATTGTGATAATAACAGAGCAATTGCAAACTCGAAGGAGCCAAAGGTCCACAAGAACGGCAAGCACATTGAGCGTAAGTATCACCTGATACGAGAAATTATACATAGAGGTGATGTTGCTGTGACCAAGATTGCATCAAGAGACAACCTTGCAGATCCTTTTACAAAGAGCTTATCGGCTAAGACTTTTAATTGTCATGTAGAGGGCATAAAAGTCAGATGAACGGCAGCATGGTTTTGAATATAAGTGGGAGATTGTTAAGATTGGTATACTGAAAATCATATTTTTAGTATTTAATTTTCTTTTAATAGAATTAATTTTCTATTTTATGAGAATCTTTACGAGCAATGTATGTATATCATTTCTTTGATATGCATGGATGTCCAATACTCTATATAGTATTTAATCTGGTGTGTAGAGTACGACTTACACATAGAAGACCAGATTTTAGATTCTTGTAGAATATAAGTTTTATGTTCACAGTTTAGATGAAAATGGACATATCATCGGTACGATTGTAGCACAGAGTTTTAGTAGGCATGTCTTGATTACAAGGAATAGATAATAGCGTCGCCTATTGTTTCGACTCTCTGTGCCAGTACACTTTGTGTGTATTGAACGGGACATTTGTGATAATTAATTTTATACTGACTATATAAATAAATTTACACCCCAAGGTTATTATGAATAGTGCTTATCCTCTTAATCC
>JAULJZ010094978.1:0-33630 GCA_032270985.1 Heliamphora pulchella
GCTCGTCTTGACCGGGTTGCATCGTACGGTTGGGGCGGCGCTGCTCTGGCTACTCTTTACAGTTTCATAAGGATACTGACCTGATTCCCTTAGGAGCTCAGCATTGGGGGATACTGGAGGGATTTTAGAAATTCTAGAAATTTAGAGGGATTTTTGTTAAAAATTCTTAAATTTGGGGCAAAGATTTTTTTTTTATATTTTATTTTATTTTATTATTTTTTTAGAAGATTGGGTCAAATTAATCCTAAAGCGGTCAGGGTGAAAGGGACAGCACACAAAGATTTATTTTTTTGGAAAGAATGGTTGACACAGAGTAATAGAAGCTTAGAATGTGCAGAAACCATGAACCTAAGCTTAGGGTGCCCAGTTTTTTTTTTGTTTTTTTGTTTTTTTTAGGGTTCGAATTGAACCAAAGGATCATTACCTAGGGTTTGAATGATTTGCTTGACTTATCAGGACATGTGTTTGATCTGCTCTTTGCTTGTCTTCTCTTTACAGGCTGGTCACTACGTCCGAGGTTTTGGAGGTTCAGCCTCCGATGAGGTGTTGGAGTGGTATGATGCCCTCCCTACTCCCAGCCGGGCTTATATTGATGCCTCTGGTTTTTCTCGTTTCATACCCCTACCGGGTAGGATGAGCAACGACTCAGTATTGCGACAGCCCTGGCCGAGCAGTGGTGGGATACCACCAACACTTTCTATTTTACTACCTTTGAGGCTACTTTGACGCCTCTGGACTTTGCGCTCATTACCGGCATCCGGGTTGGAGGAGCTCCCATCCCATTTGATCCGACTATAGCCCAGTCGACTAATGCGCTGACGTACTTCCTCGGGGCCGTTCCTGCTCAGATAGATCGCAACAGAGTCAGATACACCTGCTTCTTCGAGCGGTTCAGACACTTTCAGTGCACCAAGCCTCGCCACTATGAGTGGGTCGCTCGGAGTTTTCTGATGTACATGTTCGGTACCTCCTTGTTTTTGAACAAGGAGAATACCGTTCATTTTCATTACTTGGGTGGCCTAGCTCGTCTTGACCGGGTTGCATCGTACGGTTGGGGCGGCGCTGCTCTGGCTACTCTTTACAGTTTCATAAGGATACTAACCTGATTCCCTTAGGAGTTCAGCATTGGGGAATACTGGAGGGTCTGGGAGGTATGATTTAGCTTCTGCGGTTCTTTATTTATTTATGTTATCTGTTACCATTTGTCAGCTGACATCTTTTTCTTTGCAGTTGTGGACCTACGAGTTCCTCGGGCTGAAGGGGAAGAAGGCTGGGGGAAAGGACATCGATTGCTTTCGAGTCTCCTTGGACCGACTGACCCCTGACCAGGTATCTTTATTTACCGCTAATTACTTTCTGCTGGTGCTGATGCTGCCTTTGGAGGGGCTGCTGCTGCTGGAGCCGCTGCCGCTGCGGTTGCTGGTGATGCTGCTGGCGGGGTGAGGGGCCCAGAGATCCCATAGGACGTCCATACTATAGTATATCGCTTCCCTTTCTCTCTACCAGTTCCAGTTCCGCCGGCATCGGAGTTCAGGGCTGACATTGGCCAGGTTTGTTTTCTCTCTTTCCTCCAGTCACTTGTTCTTTCTTTATCTGTCTAGTTTTTCCTGAACTGTTCTCTTCTACAGGCCAATCAGGCTTGGTTAGATCGGACGATGTTGATGGTCATCGGCTTGAGAGTATTGGTCCGGCAGATGGATGCCTAAATGCGGGCGGCCGGCGTTGCTTTCATATTAATAGCCGTTGTGAGTAGCTCTTGTGTTCTTTTCAAATTTTTTGCATTTTTCTGTCTTTATTCTGCTCTGAGTCTTTCTTCTCTTTTGACAGCCTCTAGCTCTGGCCGCCGGGGTAGTGTCGCCACCAGCTCCAGCTAGGCCTCTAGCCCCAACCCCAGTTCCAGTTCGAGGTCGCGGCTTCCGGGCGTCTACTCGGGCTCGTTCCAGAGGATCTGTCTCATCTGCTCGAAGCCGATCCAGGGTTGTCTCTTCCTCTGGTAATGACGACTGCACCACCGGTTAGGATGGTTTTGATGAGAAATGGTCTGGATCAGTTCGGTTTGAATTTGCCTCTCGGGTCAAAGATAGGAGCTCAGATTTCCTTAAGGACCAGATCTCCTTCTTTAAGATCCCGGGTCTTGACCTTCTTGTTCAACACTCGAGCTATCTTCTTTTGGTAACCTTGTACATGAAATAGGGCCTGCAGCCTTCTTTCATCAAACAAGAGCAATTCTTTCATCCAATTCCTCTGCCATTCTGCTTCTGAGATATTGGCTTCAGCCACTACTCTTAGTGAGGGAATTTCCACCTCAATGGGGAGTACGACTTCCATCCCATACAATAGAGAGTATGGTGTTGTTCCTGTTGAAGTTCGGATTGATGTTCGGTATCCCCAGAGTGCAAATGGTAGATGTTCCAACCAATATTTGTGTGAGTTAATTGTCTTTTACAGAATTTTCTTAATATTCTTGTTTGCTGCTTCAACTGCTCCATTGGTTTGTGGCCGATATGGCGAGGATTTGTGAGCCACTAGTCGGTATTTTTTGAAAAGATCCAGGACCTCTCCTTGAAACTGTGAACCATTGTCTGAGATAATTTCATGTGGGACCCCGTATCGGCAAATGATGTTTTTCTTCATAAACTTAGCGACATGGGAGGCCCTCAATACCGAGTAGGAAGCTGCTTCTACCCACTTGGTGAAATAATCAATGGCCACTAAGATAAACTCATGTCCATTGGATGCCTTCAGTGTTACTCTGCCAATCACGTCAATGCCCCATACTGAGAACGGCCATGGTGATGTTAGGTTGTATAGCTTAGACAGGGGAAGATGCATAAGATTGGCGTGAATCTGACACTTATGACACCTCCTCACAAACTGGATACAATCTATCTCCATTATCATGTAAAAGTATCCTTGTCGTAGGATTTTCTTGGCTAACATATTTTCGCTCATGTGTGGCCCACAGACTCCTGCATATATCTCTTTCATCAGATTTTGGCCCTCTTCAGTATTTACGCACAGCTTGTTGACCCTAGAATGTCCTCGTTTGTACAGTCTACCACCACAAATGACAAACTATGCAGATAGTGGTCTTATTGCCCTTTTGTCCTTTTTGCTAGCAAACTTGGGATATTCTCCTTTCTCTACGAAGTTTTGAATGCCAAAGTACCATGGAAGGCCGTCAGTGCTTTCTTTAATAGCGACTGTCATTTTATATGCCGGCTTTCTTTTCTGCTCAATTATCAAGGGCCTCATCCGAGCTCCGGGTGGTATGTCAATCATGGATGCTAGGGTAGCTAGTGCATCAGTAAACTTATTCTGCAATCTTGGTACATGAGTGAAGATCACCGATTCAAAGCATGGTATCAACTTTTCTAGTTCTTGATGATAGAGAATCAAGGTTAAGTCCTTAACTTTTCATTCTCCTCTTGCTTGTGAAACTACTAGTACTGAGTCTTCGATGACTTCCAGTTTCCTAGTCCCTAGTTCTAAGGCTGCCTCCAATCCAGCTAAATGTGCTTCATACTCACCCTGATTGTTGGTGATTTCAAAATTAAGTTTTAGAGACAACGGGACATGTGATTAATCGGGAGTGACAAGAAGGACTCCTATTCCATAGCCATATTGATTGGATGCACCATCAAAATATAGAGTCCACTTGTCATCTCTGACTTTCATCAGTTGTTCATTAGGAAACTGGAACTCTGTATCTTCATCTCCTTCAACTGGTTGGTCGGCCAAAAATTCTGCCACTGCTCTGCCTTTGACTGACTTCTGGATAACGTATTGAAGATCAAACTCAGATAATAACAGTAACCATCGGGCTAGCCTTCCTGTCCGTGCCAGCTTTTCGAATAGATACTTCAACGGGTTCATCTGAGAGATGATGTTCACTATGAAAGACAACATGTAGTGCCTCAATTTTCGAGAAACCCAAACCAAGGCCCAACATTACTTCTCTAGCGGCATGTACCGTATTTTTGACCCGATCATCTTCTTGCTTAAGTAGTAGATAGCCTTTTCGACTCCAGTTTCACCTTCTTGTGCTAGCATACATCCCATAACTGAGTCAGTCACTGACAAGTAAAGAATCAGTGGCCTATTGGGTTCGGGAGGAGCTAGAACAGGTGGATGTTGTAGGTACTGTCGTACGGTATCAAAGGTGCCTTGGCATTTCTAATCTCACTCAAACTTGACTCCCTTCTTCAGCAGACGGAAGAGCGGCTCGCAGGTAGTCGTCAGTTTTGCGATGAATCGGCTGATAAACTGTATCTTACCCAGAAAACCCCTGACTTCTCGCTCGGTTCTTGGAGGAGGCATTTCCAAAATTGCTTTAAGCTTTGAAGGATCGACTTCGATGCCCCATTGAGTGATCATAAATCCAAGCATCTTTCCGGCAGTAACTCCAAAGGCACATTTCTATGGGTTGAGTTGCACCTTGTACTTTCGAATCATTTCAAAGAACTTTTACAGTGCTGTGATGTGGCCATCCTGATCTTTTAATTTGACTATCATATCATCCACGTACACCTCGACCTCCATTGTATCATATCAGGTAGTAGAGGAGTGGCAGCCCTTTGATAGGTTATCCCTGCATTTTTCAAGCGAAACGGCATTGCACAATAACAATAGGTTCCCTAAGGCGTGGTGAATGTCGTCTTTTCTCTGTCTTCGGGATTCATCAGAATCTGGTTGTATCAACAAGGCGTGCCCCGTTGTACTATCAACCAAGACATCAATGTGTGGTAGTAGAAAATCGTCCTTTGGGCTGGCCTTATTGAGGTCCCAAAAATTCACGCAGACTCGGATACGACCGTCCTTCTTTAAAATCGGTACAATGTTAGCTGCCCATTTCGGATACTTGGTTACCATCAGGAACCTAGCATTGATTTGTTTGGCAACCTCTTCCTTGATCTTCAAAGCTCATTCTGGCCGGATTCGCCTTAATTTTCGTTTGATCGGTTTGGTATCGGGGTATAGAGGGTATGGTGCTGGATAATATCGGGATCAATTTCGGGCATATCATCATAAGACCATGCAAACACATCTTTGAATTCTTTTAATAAAGTTATTAATTGTTCTTGTTCAACTATGAATAAAGAAGAACCAATTTGAACATTTTGTGGGTTAGTTTCATTACCTAGATTTATTAACAAAGTTTCTTCAATTATTGGTTGGGCACGCATTTCTTCTTCTCTTTTTATTAAAAGTTTTATTTCTTCAGGAATATTTTCGTCGAATTCAAAATCGTCGAAAAGCGTACAAAATAAATCAAACAAAGCTGAGTAACCAGAAACCTTGTTCATCTCATTAAAAACAGAGGGGATTACAAACTCGACGGTAAAAGCATGAAGAGGAGCACCAACAGATATGTCCTCGACTACAGATTAAGACTCAATCCCAGACTCAGGATAGATAACCTGCACATTACAAGGCTCGAGGGTTCAGTTTTTCACTTCTTTTGCCATCGCGTCGAGGATGAGCTTGGTGCAATCGGTGAGTACGTTGGAGCTCATCATGAAGTAGCCCTGATCATTCATCTGTAGCTGAGCCATCTTCTCATTAAACAGTACTCCCAGGTTAGTACCATCAAGCTTGTCAGCCCAATCCTCTTCCTGAACCTTCTTTTCTTCCTTCTCTCCTTCCATTGTTTCTTCCTCTTCCGTGTCAGTTAGCTGGTGGTTGAAAAAGATCTCCAATTTCGGCAGCTTTTGATTGCTCTCTTCGTCGATCCACGGCTCCGGAAAGCCACAATATGGGAAATCTTCCCCTTCCTTGACGAAGTAGCCATTGAGCGTCCTAGAATAATTGGCCTTTCGTCCCTTTCTAGGCCCTTCCAAATCTTCTTCCGTTGGTTTACACCCAAGACTAAAATGGTGTGAAGCCAGCGATACCTGAATGGGTTCCGGGATTCCCTACAGTTTACGTCCCAATCCCATGCCAAGGAAGAAAGACATTTTTCTCATCATTGTTACAGCTCGTTGGTTGACATATCTTTCTTCTTCATTCATTAGTATCTGAACAGCTTGTTCCTCGTCAAATTGAAAACCACTGAGCAACACATCTTCTTCACTATGCTGAGCTTCTAATAGAGTTGTGCCCTCTTCTCCTCTCGGGGGGTGAATTCTGTCTTCTCTGTGGATAGTCAAAGTTGTTCCGTTCTTTACCAATTTCAATTTTTAGTGAAGGGTAGACGGTACCGCCTAGACATTTGGGTCATGCAGCCACGGCTTGCCCAGTAGTAGATTGAAGGAGGCCGACACGCCTAGCACATGAAACTCAACTGATGTCTCCAGAGATCCTACTAAAACGGCGAATGATACCAGTCCTAGTACATCCCTTCTTGTGTTGTCATAGGCTCGCACCCCTTTTGATTGCAGGGAGTGAACTGGTCTGACCTCATCCCTAAATAGACGACCGTTCTCAATGGGCAGACGTTCAAGGCAGACCCATTATCAATGAGGGTTACCGGGACCCATTTTTTAGGCACTTAACGGTGATGTAAAGTGGCTTGTTGTGATTTTTTCCTTCAGCGGGCAAATTCTTATCAGAAAAGGAAATGACTTTTGGTTCGGCGGCTGGTAGAATAAGCCCAATGAGTTGCTCGGGGGTTGCATCTGTCGGGACACTGGCCTTGTTTAACACCCTCAAAATAGCTTGCCTATGCTTATGCAAAGCCATCAATAAGCCCAGATACTGATGTTGGCTTGCATCTTTTTCAACTGTCTTAATACAGCATCATCTTCCTCCTCTTGCTCTGTCTCTTTTCCTTTTCCACTTGGCTGTCCTTTCTCTAGCTGAGCTGGTTTGAAATATCGTTCACTTCTAGTTAGGTGTTCCACGCCGTCTTCGGGATCCAATAACCCTGGCATCACATTATCAGTCTGTCTTACTTCGTTTACGTGCAGAGGGCTTTCAAACGCCCACAAACCATTTAAGTCACTAACAGCTGCCTTTTTCCTTCTTTTCTCGTCATCTTCAATGGCCCATGTATTGTCAACCTCCTCCCAGATGTCCTCTTCGATAAAATTCACTTGATGTTCTTGAGCGGCCCAGAAATCAATCCACTCGGCTCCATTAAATTTCAGCACGATTCTTACTCGCCAGTAGGACTGCATCTCATCGACATACACTTCCTCCTCAAAAAGTTGGGAAAGGGTGATTCCATCAAGCGCTTGGCCAAACCCATAAGGTCGAGTCGGGTAATCCAATTGCCAGTCATCTTCTTCATTGCGCTCCTCCTCTTGCTAGTAGGCTTGGATTATCGGTTGATACCATTCCTAGGCATTATCATTCCATTCTTCCATCCTGTCTCGATTGCCTCTAATCATCATGAACGAGCATGCTGTCTAATCCTCAGTTATTGAAACATGAGGGCGTGGTAGGTGCGCTAAACAGATGTGCTGACTTAGGTCCTCCAATTCCCCCAGAGACATGTAATTTACCCCAGTCTGCCTGGCATGATTCGGCAGTGGGTTAGTAGTGACATTCGATTTTGGGGTGAGAGATGATGGTGAGATCACCTTGTTGTCAATCAGATTTTGGATCTCATGATGGAGCCTCATACATTTCTCAGTTAAATGCCCATGGCTTTGGTGGAAGGAGCAGTATTGAGAGGCATTGTATCTTGAGGGAAGTGGGCCGGGCATTGGCATGGGATCCAATGGCTTGATAAGCCCTTTCTCGACGAGTCGGCTCAGGGCGGTGGATAAAGAGATGTTGAGGGGGGTGAAGACCCTCCTCGGTTTTTGTTGCTGTTGGCCATTGTCTGACTGCTAAAGGTTGTTTGTTGGATGGGTGGAAGAAGAAGGATTTAAAAGGTTCACCTTGCCCGAGCGGGACACGAGATTAGTTGCAACGGGTTGATTTGCAGGAAAAGTCCTTCTTGGTGGTTTCTGACTAAATTCTGTCTTCTCGATATTTCTAGATTGGATAGCATCCTCAATTTGCACCCCAGCGTCGAACAACTGTTCAAAGGTGAAAAGTGGCTGCGTGATGAGATAGTGCTTTAACGGAGACTACAAATTCTTAACCACAATCATCACCTGCTCTTTCTCAGTTGGCCTGTTTGTCATTTTTGTAGCATTTCCTCTCCAACGGGTCAGGAAGTCGATAAAATATTCCCAATTCTCTTGTCGGGTTGCTTTAAGTTCTCGAGTAGTGACGTCCAGTTGGACATTGTAATTATACTGGCTGATAAAAGCCATTGCTATATCTTCCTAAGTTCTGGTTTTGGCTACATCAAGGGAGAGAAACCATTTTTGGGCTGCCCCAGAAAGAGATCGGTGAAAGAGCTAAGCCTTCAACTGGTCATCAATTCCCATTAGCGAGAGGGTGCCAACATACATTCGGAGATGAATTTTGGGATCACCAGTTTTGTTAAATTTTTCTGTGTCTGGCATTTTAAACTTTTCTGGCAATTTAGCATTTGGGAACAGGCATAGTCCACTTACATCAAGCATACATTCCTCAACTCTCTTGGCATTTCTGAGGACCTTTTCCATCCTGTTGATCTTCTCAATTAGTGCAGAATCTCTAGACTGCGTAGTGTTTTTCTCCTCAACTATCACCTAACGAGGGTTTCGTGGTGGTGGTGGAACAGCTTGCGGTCCATCGGGGACCTGGTTGTCATCCCAAAGTCTTCGGCAATCTCATTTGTGTCATCTGGTTGTCCATTCACAATAGGGATACGGGCCTAAATTGCTCAGATATGTGGCTAACATTGCACTTGAGCCTGGGTCTGCTGTTCTACGGCTCGTTGTATATCAGCGATTGCCCTCATTAGGGCTGTCAGATTCACCTCATTTTTTGCTATCTCAACTGGCTATTTGGGTACCCTACAGAGTCTTCCTAACACTGATCTTTCCCAAACACGTGCTGACTGTACTTTTTTTTGCTCAATGGTAAACTCACAGAGAGCACCTGAATCCTAAAAGTAGAGTAACTAGTATCAGACTCTTCTCGGACAAATATTCTGGCCACAGGTAGCAAATATCTTAAATTCTCAAAATAATGGATCATGAGCAGATAAGCACGGAGACCGACACAATGCCCCTGTTGGGCTCGTGCCGGCTGCATAACATGATAACCTGAAAACCAAAAAGACGGTTAAAAAGGGAAATCAACTAAATTCTAGAGGGAAAGTCTATCTAAAATGAGGAAACGGACAGCACTTCGGTAGAAAAACAGAGCTACGTTGACCAGACTGGTTCGACCTAAAAATTCTAAGGAAAAATGGGCAGCATGATAGTAGAGAAATAATTCTCAAGGGTTTAAAAGAAACGAGTCTATGTCGAGGGAACTAATGACCCAGAAAGATCTTTGGAGGAGAGAGAAACTACCCTAGAATAAAACACGGGCATGACCCCGGGAAGAAAACTACGGTAAGAAAAATCGAATATGGTGAAAAATAAAACCCGGGTAAGAACCCAAAGGAAAAGGTAACCTAAGCAAAGGATAATAGAAACCCCAGGTCGAATGCGGAGAAAGAACTAGCCTAAACTTGATCAAAATAATCCTAACAATATACAAACAAAACATACAATGAAGAAAAACACATACTCCTACTAGGATTAGCAACACCTAATTGGGGGGTTTTAAGTTCACTATATGCAAAATGCCAGTTTTGGTCAATCGAAAGGGTACCTTCTGAATAGAGCTGGGTATATTCCTTCCATACAGAACATGGTCAAACGGTACGCCCAAACTCTTTTACTGTACCTATGATAGCGTACAGTTAGTAAGGCTTGCCGGCCTTCCTAACAATCCCCGAAACGGATGAACATTTAAGGCATCAGGTCGACCAGGTAGGGGGGGTTCGAAGAACAATGCATATGCATGTGAAAATGCAGATAAGAAATACATATTAAGAACCAATGATATTTTTAAGTCTAACCCTCTTATTTGATTTTATAAACCAGTCCCCAGCAGAGTCGCGAGAAAAAACTGCGGCTTTGGGATTTAAGGGTTTTTGAAAAATGGTCAAAAATAAGGAAATTCATAAATGTTTGAAAAATATTTTAACACCTTGAAAATCAAAATTTAAAAACTCCTTTTTTGTTGAAAATGGAGTCGCCACTTAGTTTTTGAGAAAAAACTAAGAAAAACAAAATTGGCTATTGGTCTTTAAAATGTTAACTAGAGAAAGAGGGTTCGGAGGCTATGGTACGAATTGGGAAAAGAGTTAGGCACCCCGTTCGCCCAACTATATGGTTGGCCTCTACTAATCATCATTGGTTCTTTAATATGATTTCTCAAATGCATGCAAATAAAGAAAATAGAGGCAAAGAGAGAACGTCCAAAATTAAGTATATAAAATGCATAAAATAAATACATAACGCTCCAAAACAAATAAGTGTCAAAAGAAGAATCCTAAATCGTATGGCATGCAATTTCTAACTAAAGAATGCATGGAACACTCTCACATGCAATTTTATCAAAATAATCTAAACTAGCATGGTCCAAATGAAAGAGTAAAAAAGTAGGCTAAAAATGTTAAAATTATCTAAACATGGATTGCTAACAAAACTAAGCTACACAATATGTACAATATGCATATTATTATCTAAAAGTTGTAAGAAGCATGTAAAAAGTCTTATGTTAAAAACTAATCAAAATAATAAAATCTAATAACAAACATTTTGTATTAACAAGAAAATATTTAAAGTTTTAATTTGAAGAAAAAAGAGTTGAAAGAAAACTTACAAAAGATTGATTAAGCCAAAATAAAAGGGTTTAGAAAATACTTTCAAACTAATAAAAAGGAAACCTAACTATTTATATAAAAGATGAAAATAAGAAAAATAAGAACAACATTAACTAGCATAAAATGTATTTTTATGATTTTGTGGTTTTTGTGGTTAATAAAAGAAAAGAAAAGAAAAATACTACATAAGAAAAATTAAGTTAACAAAGGAAGGTTTTGAAAAATAAAAGAAAATTTGATTATTTATAATTTATATTTATAAAAGAGAATTAAAAGAAAATGGAAGAAAATAAAAGAAATGAGAAGGATGATGGAGTTTTAACTATTATTAAAGAAGAAAATTATAATGATATTTAAAGATAAAAATTAATTTAAAAACCTTTTGTGACATTTAGGTTTAATAAAAGAAAAGAAAAGAAAGATAAGATAAGTACTAGAAAAAGAAAATAGAGCTATAGAAAAAGAAAATAGAACATTTTATGAAAATAAAGCTAATAATAAAAATAAAAATAAAATACTAGAAAGAAAAATTACACTATTGTTAAAAGATAAAGAAAAGGAAATGGAAAATAAAAACTAACGATGGAAAATTTGATTCATACTAGTGAAGGAACTTTAGACTAATATCAAAAAGGAAGAAAATGAAATGGAACATTAGAATAAAAAAAAAAGAGATGGAACATTATAAGAAAAGAAATAAAGTTGATAGTAAAAAAAAATAAAATGCTACACTAAAAGAAAAGGGAATGCTAAAAAAAATGAATACTAGAATATTAAACTAATACTTAAAAGGAAAGTAACATTAAATTAATATTACAAGAAGATAAATGCTAAAAATAAAGAAAAAGAGAGAAAAAGAAATAGAATGCTAGTAAAAGAAAATTAGACTAACTAAAAGAAAAGAAAAGAAAATAAATGCTAGATCATAAAAAGAAAGGAAAAGAAATGAAATGAAATACTAGAATTAAATGGGTGTAATATTGACAATTACAATCATTTTTATTTAAGTGATTTGATTATAACAATTAACAACATTAATAAGTTGTAATTGCTAGAAATATTAGCACTATTTAATGATTTAATAAGTTTGAATGTGAGTAAGTAAATAAACAAAACAAGTAAGTTGAATAAGTTAAAGCATGAATTTAAACATAAATATAACGACTAACAAGCAATGCAAGAATGTAATTGAAAGGAATACGTGAATATTAACCCGATCACTACAAAAGAGAAAAAATGGAGCTAGAAGAACCGGGGATCCAAGCAGAATACCTGGATCGGTTAGGAATCCTCAAATTGGGAGAATGGAGGCGAGCAATTCGATCCTCGGGTAATGATCCAAGTTAGGGTTTGGGACTATCGGAGGTTCGGATCTTAGTATTTTGGTAGGGCTTCGGCGTCGGGGCTCGGAATTGCTCGGTGACTCGACAGAGCTTCTCTCACTAAACCTCTCTCTATTTTTCTATCCTCGAAAACGTACCAGAGGTACGGTATTTATAGAGTTTATCAGCCAATGAAATGCTGCCACGTTTTAAGGACATGCCAGGACATTTGGAGTTGGCGGTTGCCACAATGCAAGTTGGCGGTAGCCATGTTTTCGAAAGGTTCTACAAAGTTCTATGGTGGTCACCATGATGGGAGTTGGCGATCGCCATGATGAAAGGTGGTGATCGCCACGTTTGGCTAGGGTTTCCAAGAGGTTCTATTAGCGGTCGCCACAATGAACATGGCGGTCTCCTTACTTGGGCAGCAAGTTTCTATAGTTCATCAAAATTTCATTGGTTCGAAAGTTTCGGGTTCAAATACCGAGCTTGTATCACTTTCTGAGGATCATACCGAGGCACTATTCTACCTGTTTTCATCATCGGATTCGCCTAAGAATAGGCGGGGTCAAATTGGGGTGTCTACACTAGTATGCTTTAGATGTGGCCAGTCTGGGCATATTTGCAGATTCTATCCCCATGAAGGGAGTGTCCAGGGTGCGATGGGAGCGCTAGCTGCTCCATCTGAGCAGAGACGGCAAACTCCTTAGCAACCTAGGTTCCACACGTCTAGGTTTGCAGAGGGAGGTACTTCAGCTCATTCAATGAGGCAACCAATGACTCAGGGTTATGGTGGACAGACCACACCACCGCAGGCCAGGGCTTATGTTCTTGCTGATCACGGTGCTTCCAAAGCACCAGTTGCATCTGATGCTGCAGCTACTCCAGCCATGATCAGAGGTACTCTTCTAGTCTTTAGATCATGGGGCAGTGTTCTCATCGACACGGGAGCATCACATTCTTTTATCTCTTCTGCTTTTACATCTGCGTTGGGGTTATGGATAGACCCGTTGGGTAGTGCGTTGAGCATAGAAACCCCAGTCAGTGAGAATGTAGTGTTGAGTAGAGTTTGCAGATCCTGTGAGTTAGGAGTCGCCGCTCATTGTTTAGAGTTCGATTTTATCATTCTAGACATGACCACATTTGATGTCATCCTAGGGATGGACTGGATGACTACCTACCGTGCCTTTATAGACTGTGGGCGACGGAGAGTGTCAATTTGTACGCCGGAGGGTGGCTGCTTCTATTTTGTGGGTGATCGGGATGAGGGCTTGGTGTCTATGCCCGGTGCTTCTCGGGTTCAAGGGAATTTGGGTTTCCTCTTTCCTGATCTCGGGTTCGATGATTTGGGTGAGGTTCGAGAGGAGATATCCCCTATCGTCTGTGATTGCCCAGATGTCTTTCCTAATAATTTATTTAAGTTGCCACTAAGCCGAGATGTGGAGTTCTCTATTGATCTTGTTCTAGGAGCTGCTCCCATCTCTATGCCAACGTATCGCTTTGCACCGGTTGAGTTGTGAGAACTCAAGGTGCAGTTGCAGGAGTTGCTAGACAAGGGGTTTATGCGGCCGAGTACGTCGCCGTGGGGAGCCCTAGCTCTTTTTGCAAAGAAAAAGGATGGGTCCTTGAGACTGTGTATAGACTACAGGAAGCTGACCGAGATAACAGTGAATAACGGTGTGTTGATGTCCGAGGGTGTTTGATGGGTGTTTGGAGTTTTGATTTGAGGTTTGGAAGCAAAACCGTAGCTCAAAAATATTTTTTCGGTAGGATCAGTCGACTGAAGCTTTGAGTTCAGTCGACTGGACCTGGGAGGTCAGTCGACTGAAATTCCTTCTGTTTTGGTTCTCTTTTTTCAAAGAGTTTTCTAGTCGACTGGGGACTTGGGCCAGTCGACTGGGGTCTTGTGTGGGCTGCTGGTGTTGGGGTCTTGTGTGGGCTGTTGGTGTTGTTTTGGTGGTTTGGTGGTCGGGTTTTGACTTTCCTCGCCTTCCTCGAATGGTTTTAAAGCGATGGATTCATGAAATCTCGCGTTTCGGAGGTTGGTTTTCAAAAGAATGGTTTGAAAATGGAGTTTTTACGAAAATTTTGAGGAAAAACGTGTTTTGTTGGAGGTTTAGAGCTGACCCTTGGGGTTGAGGCTCAACCTTGAAAACGCTTGATAAAAGTGTGTATTTTTACATACCTGTTGATCTCCATGTTAATGGATGGAATTATATGTTTTTCTTCGATATCCATAGTGATGGATGGATCTATATATTTGTTTCATGTATTTGTGAAAAACGTTTTGGTTTTGTGAAATGATTCTCTAGATGTACCGAGATAGCGGGTATGTGGCACGAGTTGCCCTCGGTGTAAGTTTGAAAATGTGTGTAGAGTAGGTACCTTTGTCCTTTGGAGTAGTTCTTGTAAAGAAGGTGGTAGGTGCTTTTATCTTTCGGTTTTAGTCTGTTAAGTCAGCTTTTACGTTATGGTGCTCCGTATAGAACTTGCCATTACCTAACCGGTCTTATGATGTATAGGGATTGGGTAAGGGGTAGGAGTCTATAGTTGTTTCCTCTGTCCCATTGTGACGGAGTCGGTACATAAGATTCATTATCTTTTCCTTGGTGTGTGATCTGAGTGGAAAATTAACGTTTTGGTTACCGTTTTCCTTCAACTGTAAAACGTTATTTTGGCATTGCTTAAATGCTTGGTTGTGGAGGAAAAACTGTTTTGGAGGTTTATGGGAAACTTGGGGTTTTATGACGTAAAACCTTTTTTGATTTTGTTTGTGGTTGAGTTAGCTCCCACCATATGATTGCATATCCTGCTTTACAGCTTTATAGTCTGTTTCTATTGGGTTTCGGCTCACGGTGTGGGATTTTGTCTTAAAACCTTTTTCAACTCTGGATGTTGATGATCATGAGGAGTTGATCTAGTGGTGCCGTTGTGGCGGAAAGCTTTAATAGTTTTCCTTTTTGTATGTCTGCTTGAAGGCACATTTTGTATGCTTCAGGGCAATATACTTATACATGTTATACAGGATGTTTACTGTTTATGAGAGATGCATATGGGGTTTTCATTTGATTTCAACAGGTAGATTTGAATGTATGAAAACTTATTTTCATAAAATTGGTGTTTGGTGGATTTTCACGTGACCTTGAGTTTTGAGGCGTGAGAAGGACCACAAATTAATAGGTCGAGTTAATACCTAAATATTCGAGATAAGACGCGAGATAAAAATAATTAAAAGTCAAGTTATGGCTTAAAATTAAATTTATCGGGAAGAGGGACCACGAATTAATAGGTCGAGTTAAGACTTAAAAATTCGGGACGAGGCGCGAGATAAAAATAATTAAAAGTCAAAGTTATGACTTAAAATTAAATTTATTGGGAGAAAAGTTATGAATACTATCAAAATAAATTTGCGAAATTATCTCTAGGAAAAACACACAAGATTAAAATTATTTTTTAAAAGCTCTCAAGATTATTTTTAGAAAAACACATACAAAATAAGAAAAGGTTTTAAAAATTATATTTTTATTATGATATTTTTTTTAGAAAAATTATTTTATTATTATTATTTTTTTTTTGAAAATTATTTTTTTGTTAACATTTTCAGGAATGCACAAAATGCGAAGTCAATACAGAAAGAAATTAAACAAATAAAATAAACACACCAAAACACACACACAACTACACACAATAACATTAAAAATCCCCAAACATACCCCTCAAAACCCTAAAGGCTCATAATGATGTTCTGACATGGCGGTCGCCAAGATCGATGTGACATGACTGTTGACATGTTGGCGGTCGCCATGCCCAAATCCTTTTAACCTGGCAGTCACCGTGTAACTATTCACAAACCTCGCGGTCGCCAACACTGAAGGAGGTGACTGCCACATTCAGATGCGCATAAGGCCCCTAGACGTGCTCGGGTGTGACTCATTCGCTCATATCCTCTCTCTCTCTCTCTCTCTCTCTCTGTCTCTCTCTCTCTCTCTAGCTCCCTGTGCTCTCAACTCTCTCCAACCTTCTCTTTGCTTTTCCTTGCTTTTGTGCCTTCCTTTCTCCTTGTGAGGAGTTTCCATTGAAACACAATGTTCACCCTTCTATTTGTAATTCCTTTTTTGTTCATGGCGGGTCATGGTTAGGGAGACAATGATCAAGGGACACGACGGGGCCCTTCCGCTGCTGAGAGCTTCTCCATGGGCGCCATTGGGGGACCTGGCTCCCATATTCCTGTTGGTGGGGTCTCTGCACAACAGCGCTCCACCTCTCTAGGAGCCATGGATATAGTTGCGACCGAGGTAGAGCGGTCACTGCTTTGTGCTGCTGAGGAGCAGGACAGGGCGGCACAAGCGGCTACTACCACACAAATCGGGCAACAGCGAAGTAGGCGGCTGCTGAGGCCGAGATAGATGACTTTTTGGATCCCCAGGCTGGCGAGGGTCATCTAACACCTTTTGATCCTCATACCTACGCTCTAGTACCACATCGTTTGACTCCGGGCGGGATGAGACGCTACGAGCCTCCCACTGATGCTGTTGCTGTCGATGTTCTTCTACGGGAGCCCAACCACCACATTTCTCGCCAGTAACCTTCGGTATGTTCCCTATCCTTACTGTTTTAAAGCATGTTATATGATATATCTCAAACATAGACGCATGCATAGGATCCCCCATGTGATGTATTATGATGTGTTGTGGTATGATGATGATGATGGTGGTGGTATGATATTTGTGATAATTGTGCATGATATTTGAGATCTGAACATGTAAAACTTAGAGACACTAAGGTTTGAATAAATAATAAAAGAGCTAATTATTTTAGCGAAAATTATAAAGTAAAAAAAAATTATTTTTATTTTTAGAAAAACATAAAAACTAAGGGATATGCTTTTTGTTTATTTTATTTTTAGGGCTGAACATAAAAATCAAAAAGAGAAGAATTTTTGTTTTTGTTTTTGGGGCTAGATATAAAAATCTAAGGGAAAAATTTTCAAAAATTCTAAAAATTTAGAGGAAATTTTTGTTGAAAATCCTAAAATCTAAGGCAAATTTTAAAAAAATCACAAACTTTAAGAATTTAACGAACATTTTTGAAAAAAAATCTAGAAAAACAAGAGAATTTTTTAAAAAATCCTAAAAATTAAGGAGAAATTTATCAAAGATCCAAGAAATTAGGGGGAATTTTTCAAAAAAACCTAGAAAATAAAAAAAAATTTAGAAAATCCTAGAAAATTAAGGAAATTTTTTTAAAAATCCAAGAAAATTAAGAAAAATTATTAAAAAAATTCTAGAAAATTAAAAAGAAAATTTCAAAAATCCTAAAAAATTAAAAACAATTTTTAGAAAATCCTAGAGAATTAAGGAAAAGTTTTAGAAAATTTTAGAAAATTAAGAAAATTTTTTCAAAAATCCAAGAAAACTAAGAAAATTTTTTAGAAAATTTTAGAAAATTAAGTATAAGTTTTAGAAAATTATAGAAAATTAAAAAAAAATTTCAACAATCCTAGAAAATTACAAAAAAAATTTAGAAAATCCTAAAAAATTATGGTAAAAAGGGCAAAACACAAAATCAAAGGGGCAATTTTTTATTTTTATTATTTTTATTTTTTAACACAAAATGATAGAGATTTGTCTATCGCACCAAGACTTAGGGTTCCTAGTTTTCTACTAGGACGTGTAAAAGCTAAAGGTTCGTCACTCACACAAGATCCTAGGGTTAGGGAGATTTGCCTAGCGCACCAGGGCTTAGAGTTCCTAGTCTTTTACTAGGACGTGCAGGGTTTGAAAGATTTTCCTTGCGTACCAGGGCTTAGGGTGCTTAGTTTGTCTAGGGCTTGAGAGATTTTCCTAACGTACCTGGGCTTAGGGTGCCTAGTTTGTCTGGGGCTTGAGAAATTTTCCTGGCGTACCAAGGCTTAGGGTACCTAGTTTGTCTAGGGCTTGAGAAATTTTCCTAGCGTACCAAGGCTTAGGGTACCTAGTTTGTCTAGGGCTTGAGAAATTTGCCTGGCTTGCCAGGGCTTAGGGTGCCTAATTTGTCTAGGGCTTAAAAGATTTGCCTGGCTTGCCAAGGCTTAGGGTGCCTAGTTTGTCTAGGGCTTGAAAGATTTGCCTTGCTTGTTAAGGCTTAGGGTTTCTAGTCTTTTACTATGATGTGTAGGGTTTGAAAGATTTTCCTGGCGTACCAGGGCTTAGGATGCCTAATTTGCCTAGGGCTTGAGAGATCCGAAGGGTGGTCACACACACACGAACCTAGGATTTTTATTGCTTTCAGATATCTGTTGTACTTCACTTGTTTGATCTGCTCTTCATATATTCTCTGCTTGTCTTCTTCTTTTCAGGCTGGTTACTATGTCAAAGGCTTCGGAGGTTCTGCCTCTGGAGAGGTGTTGGAGTGGTAAGATACCCTCCATGCTTCTAACCAGGCTATTATAGTTGCCTTTGATTTTGCTCGATTCATACCCCTTCTGGGTAGGACAAGCAATGACCGGGTATGGTTGATAGCTCTGGCGGAGCGGTGGTGAGATACCACCAACACCTTTCACTTCACCACATTTGAGGCTACTCTGACGCCTCTCGATCTCTCACTCATCACCGGTATTCAAGTCGGAGGAGTCCCTATTCCATTTGACCCGATTGTCGCCCGATCCACTGATGCACTGATGCATTTTCTTGGAGCTGTTCCCACTCAGATGGACAGAAATCGTGCTAGATATACCTGGTTCTTTGACCATTTTCACCACTTCCATAGAACCGAGCCCCGTCATTTCGAGTGGGTCGCTTGGGATTTCCTGATGTATACGTTCGGTACCTCCTTGTTTTTGAACAAGGAGAACATCGTTCATTTGCATTACCACGACGCTCTTGCTTGTCTTGATTGGGTTACTTCGTTCGACTGGGAAGGGGCCGCTCTCGCCACCCTCTACGGCTTCATGCAGACCTTGACCAGGTTCCCCCAAAATCTTAGCATAGGGGGATATTGGAGGGTCTGGGAGGTATGATTTAGTTTCTGCTCATTTTCTATTCATTTATGTTCTTTACTATCCATTATCTGTTTGCTGACATCTTCTCTTTGCAGCTGTGGACTTATGAGTTCCTTAAGCTTCACATCCCGACGAACTCCTTGGCAGACCCTTTAGTCATTCCCCAAGCGACCTTGTGGTCCCGAGGCTTGAAGGGGAAGAAGGCTGGGGGGAAGAACATTGACCGATTCTGGGTATCACTGGGCTGACTAACCCCCGACCAGGTATCATTATTTTCTGCTTACTGCACTGTTCATTACTCTCTGCATTATACTGTTCACTGCATTGCACTGTACTGTACTTTATTCTGCACACTGATCACTGTATTTAGTTCACTGACCATTATACTGCACTGCATTTACTGCTTACTGATTACTATATACTGCATTGTTCACTGTACTCTGCAGGTTCACTGGGATGTCTGGCGGGGAGCAGAGGATCGGGCCGGTGCAGATCTGATGCGCAGCCGCAATGTTGTTGTGAGGCGTATCTTGCTGGAGGGTCTGTTTGGCCGAGAGTATTATCTTAGGGAGAGAGTAGTCTGCCAGTCAATCAACCTTGACCACTTTCGAATTCCAGTGGTTCCTCTATCCTGCATGCGCCAGACTGATCATCTAGGCCGGGTAGATCTTCTCTTAGAGCTGGTGGGGACGCACACCGTGAAGCTACTGGTGCCGAAGGGGGATTACACTGCCTGGGACCGGGCTCATTTACTGGGTCCATTAGGACCTGGCCCGACTGCCTTTGGTGGCAAGAGGAGGGGACGAGCATTGGAGGCTGCAGACGCCGGTGTTGCTGCGGCTGCTGACATTGAAGCTGGAGCTGCTAGAGCTACTGGGGCTGGGGCTGTTGAGGTGCCCTGGACTATATCAGCCTTTATTACTGGGTACCCTTTCGACATCCCTATCCCAGTTCCTCCTGCTCCAGAGTTTCGACCAGTGCATGCTTAGGTTTGTTTCTTTTCACTGTTTCCTTTTCTTCTTCTTTTATTTAGATTGCTTAGCTTTTCATTTCTTTGGGCAGGTGGATCAGGCATGGCTAGACCACCTCATGCTAGTAGTGAGCGGTATGTAGACCCTTATTCGCCAGTAGGACGCTGCTCTGCGCGCAGCTGGGGTCCCCTGTGTCCCTTTGCCAGTGAGTATTTTCCTTTTGATCTCATCGTCCGATTCTGTACTGTCGCATGGTTTATTTTATACTTACTGCTCAATTTGTCATGGATGCATAATACCAATGTCAAAATTTACACCAACCACAGAAACTGCAAACTGATACACACCCGCCATGTTTAAACCTGGCAGTCGTCACTATTTAACATAGCGGTCGCCACAATACAATGTAGTGATCGCCTGGTCAAAGGGCTGATGTCATTGTACGGTGCCTTTTTAAGTTGGCGATCGCCTACTCCAAGGTGGCGGCCGCCATATTTATTATACTTTTTGCTACTTTTTCGATCTCCAGCCTTTCCATACCTAATAAATACAGCACTGGAGGCCCCATTTTTTGTTATTCTTATTTAGATGGCTAGTCCCCTTTCTTCATGGGTTGAGGCATTCTCTTATATTGAACGTTTGAACTTTGCCACTTTTGGTATCAACCCCTTATTTTCTCTCATAGCCATAAAGACTGACGGACCTTTTATTGGAGGCTATTACTCGACTATGGGATCCACAGTCCCATGTCTTTCGATTTGGCCTCGAAGAACTATGCCCCACTGTGGAGGAGTTTGCTGCTATTTTAGATTTGGCTCCATAAAGCTCCGTTGTGGTTCTCACTTTCTTTCTTTCGACCCGTCAACAGGTGATACAGCTCTATGGACTATCAAGGATGGAAGCCTCCCTTCTGACACATGATGACTGTCTTGACATACCCTAGATTATCGATAAATTCCATCCTACTGGTGACCATAGTGACCTTAAATTTTAGCTACGGTGACATTATGCTCTTTGTTTCTGTCTTCTTGCCCATTCTCTTCTTGTCCCTCTTGACGGGCGAGTTAGTTGCGCACTAGTTGATGTTGCAGGCTAGATGTGGATGGGGATGGACTTTGTACCACTTGTCTTGGCCGAGACACTGCTCGGCTTTGATGCTATTCATCGTGGTAAGACCACTACTTTTGTTGGCATCCCCTTACTTCTTCAGGTAAGCTCAAAATCTTACTTTACATTAAACTTTTCGTCACACTGCAAGGCTTTTCTCTTACTGTTCTAACTTTCATTGCAGATCTGGCTTATGGAGAAGGTAAATCTTATACAGAAACCACCTACTGACAAGCACAGTGCTGCAGCTTTTCTTTACCACCCCTACTATTAGATATGCAACACTGAGGTAGCCTGGCGACAGTACATTTATTCTCTGACTAGCCTAGATATTACTTAGCAGTGCCCCTGGTGGCAGATCCCTACCATGACTTTAACTACCATGGATTACCCTGGTGTTTTGCTGATTGGTCAGCATCAGACTACTTTCTATTACCCCCATCGAATCATGCTGCAGTTCAGTCACAGTCAGATCATCTTTCTCAGTGTTCAAGGCAGTTTATTTTCATTTGCACTATAGGCCCCATTTCTAGCATTATATTAGGATACCTGGCCATCTCGTTCACATATGGAGATGCAAGAGCAGCAGTGTCCCGAGCTTCCTGATGAGTACAAGATATAACTGATGCAGGATAAGGAGAAGAAGGATAAAGAAGAAGGGAAACAGGCAACAAAGAGGAGAAAGACTTGAGGACTTCTGCTTTGTTTTGAAAATTTCACAGCTTTCTTTTTTATTTTATTTGTAGAGTTTTGAACTTGCGTGCCCTTCCTTTTATTTTCAAAACTTTTGTAACTCTGATTAAAATAATGAAAACTCCCGCTTTATGTTTAAGATAGTTTAAATATATCCAAAGTTTTTCAATCTAATTAAATGACTTTATTATCAAAATTCATAAATTAATTTGCATTGGTCTTACTCAGATTCAAAGATGGTTAAAAACAAAGAATGTGGCCGGACTTCTTAAAAGAAGCTGCCTACGTATCCCAAAAAGATGGAATAAGGCCATAACGTAGTTCGGGCTTCGTTCATTCTCGGGTATTGACACTCTCTTTTGTGATGCCCTAACTTTTGTCAAGGTCATCCTTTTGGGTTTTCAGCCTTGCGGGCTGCTCTAACTTTTGCTTGAGTTACTTTTTTAGTTTTCAACTCAGCGAGCTTTTATTTTCTCTTTATTTTTACCTCAAGAATAGTACTTTTTGAGTTGATCGAGGTTAACTGGAGTGGAGAACACATTGCCATCTAAATTCATAATAATGACTACACCACCGGTCATGATGGTTTTAATTAGAAACGGTCCAGACCAATTTGGCTTGAACTTGCCTCTTGGGTCAAAGATAGGAACTCTGATTTCTTTAAGAACCAAATCTCCTTCTCTGAGATCCCGGGTTTTGACCTTCTTATTGAATGCTCGAGCTATCCTCCTTTGGTATCCTTGCACATAAAACAGAGCTTGTAGCCTTCTTTCATCAAACAAGAGCAACTCTTCCATTTGGTTCTTCTACCATTCTTTCTATGGAATACTGGCCTCGGTTACTACTCTTAGCGAAGGAATTTTCATTTCAATGGGAAGCACGACTTCCATCCCGTATACTAAAGAGTATGGCGTAGCTCCTGTTGAAGTTCTGATTGACATCCTGTACCCCCAAAGTGCAAATGGTAGATGTTTTGGCCAATCCTTATGTGAGTTGATCGTCTTTTGCAGAATTTTCTTGATGTTCTGGTTTTCTGCCTCAACTGCTCCATTGGTCTGCAGCCGATACAGTGAGGACTTGTGAGCCACTATTCGGTATTTTTCTAAAAGATCCAAGACCTCTCCTTGAAAATACGACCCATTATCTAAGATAACCTCATGTGGGACCCCGTACCGACAGATGATGTTTTTCTTAATGAACTTAGCAACATGAGAGGCTTTCAATACTGAATAGGAGGCTGCTTCCACCCACTTGGTGAAGTAGTCAATTGCCACCAAAATGAACTCGTGCCCATTTGACGTCTTTGGTGTTACCTTGCCGATCATATCAATGCCCCATATTGAGAACGACCATGGTGACGTTATCTTATATAGTTAAGATGGGGGAACGTGTATAAGATTTACATGAATTTGACACTTATGACATCTCTGTATGAACTGTATGTAGTTTATCTCTATTGTCATCCAAAAATATCCTTGTCGTAGGATTTTCTTGGCTAACATGTTCCCACTCATGTGTGGCTCATAGACTCCTGCGTGTATCCCTTTCATTAGTTCTTGACTTTCTTCGATGCTAACGCATAGCTTGTTAACCCCAGAATGCCCTCGTTTATATAATCTACCACCGCAAATGACAATCTGTGCAGATAATCATCGTATTACCCTTTTATCCTTTTTTCTAGCAAACTTGGGGTATTCTCATTTCTCCACGAAGTTTTGGATGTTGAAGTACCATGGAAGTTCGTCAGTGCTTTCCTCGATCGCGGCCATCGTCTCGTATGCCGGCTTTCTTTTCTGTTAGATTATCAAGGGCTTCATTCTGACCCTAGATAGTATGTTAATCATGGATGCTAAGGTGGCCAGTGCATCGGTGAACTTGTTCTGTAGTCTTGGTACATGGGTAAAGATCACTGATTCGAAACACGATATCAGTTTCTCTAACTCTTGATGGTAGAGAATCAATGTCACGTCCCTGACCTTCCATTCTCCTCTTACTTGTATAACCACCAGCGCTGAATTTCTGATAACTTTCAACTTCCTTACCCCTAATTCTAAGGCTGCCTCATAAAAAGGGTTTTCAAAATATTTTGGTTTTCAAGATATTAAAAGATTTTTAAAATAACTCTTGAATTTTCTATTTTCGTTCTGAAACAAACCCTAAATTCTGGTGCCACAAGCACATCTAGTGGGACACAAGTGTCATCAAGAAGTGATATGGCTGTAAGAGATCGAGGAAAAGTAGCCATGAGTCAACACGCTAAAAATTCGTCACCAGAAGGATCGAATGAAGAATTACATCAATCACCAAGTCTAGCTGAAACTCTAAAAGGCTGTCTTCAAGAGTCTAACAAGGAGATTTCTCAATCATTGGCGGCACCATTACTTGATCTGTCCTTAGCCATTAGAAAAATGATGGCGTTGATCAATGATAAGATGATTATCCCCATAGGGTTCAATAGAGCAGTTAACCAGATAACGGTGGGCCAACCACACCCACTATCACATAACATTCTAAGGCCTCATCTAGGGTCATCCTCCTACAACATAACACTCCGGGGGGGAATTGGAGATCAAATGGTAGGTCAGGGAAGAGGCAGGCTAAATGAAGGGAATGGAAATAATCAATGGTTCAACCTACTGCTTGTCGAACAAGCCAGCCCATGGAGAGATCCTAATTCCCTCTAGACTGGTGTTAATTAGGAGCTCGGGAGGCAACCTCCAATTAATTTTAGGAATTTCAATCACCTTTCACAACAAACAAACATCCCTTTTAATAGGGAGCAAGTCATTGATATTGTTCAGGAGCATTTCGGGCAAGCTCTCAGACAAATTGGAAGACTAGTTTATCAAAAATCATACCTAGATGCTATTGAAAGAATGTATAAATTGGAAGGGTAAAAATTCGTCAGCAGAAGGATCAGCTAAAAAGTTATATCAATCACCAAGTCTAGCTGAAACTCTAAAAGGTTGTCTTCAAGAGTCTAACAAGGAGATTTCTCAATCATTGGCGGCACCATTACTTGATCTGTCCTTAACCATTAGAAAAATGATGGCATTGATCAATGATAAGACGATTATCCCCGAAGGGTTCAATAGAGTAGTTAACCAGATAACGGTGGGCCAACCACACCCATTGTCACATAACATTCTAAGGCCTCATCCAGGGTCATCCTCTTACAACATAACACTCGGGGGGGGGGGAATTGGAGATCAAATGGTAAGTCAGGGAAGAGGCAGGCCAAATGAAGGGAATGGTAATAATCAACGGCTCAACCTACTGCTTGTCGAACAAGCCAGTCCATGGAGAGATCCTAATCCCCTCTATACTGGTGTTAATTAGGAGCTCGGGAGGCAACCTCTAATTAATTTTAGGAATTTCAATCACCTTCCACAACAACCAAACATCCCTTTCAATAGGGAGCAAGTCATTGACATTGTTCAAGAGAATTTCTGGCAAGCTCTCAGGTAAATTGGAAGGCTAGTTTATCGAAAATCATACCTAGATGCTATTGACAGAATGTATAAGTTTTCAAGAGGGTACAGAGTCCCAGAATTAGTCTTATTTTTAGGAAAAGATCACTACTCTATGATTAAGCTTGTGGCAAGATTCACTATCGAGTGAAGAGAAGCAGGTAATAATGATTTCATAATGCTACGATTATTTGCTAATTCTTTAATTGGTACAGCCTTTACCTGGTATATTAATCTACCATCGAATTCAATTCAAGGCTGACCTCAATTAATAGAGTTATTCCACAAGCAGTTTTACAGAACGAAACCTGAGGTTACGATGGCAGACCTATCAAAGATGTACCAGTTACCAAGAAAATTGGTGAAAGCTTATATCTTGAGGTTTAAGAAGGCCATATTCGAATGCAAGGTGGTCCTTCCTTAAACAGAATATGTCAGGTTGGCCCAAAATGGTCTGGATTTCAAACTTAAAAAGAAATTTGAAGGGATGGAGTTTCGTAATCTATTCGAGTTAGCAGCATGGGTTGTGCGATATGAGTATATACTATGAGAGGAGCAGGACAAAAGGGCAGCTTCTAAAGGAACTTATTATTGAGATTCAAATTATGCTATGGTAAATTCAAAAACCCATTCTGAGCCTAAAGTAGTTAAGGAAGAGATCATCAACAAAAACTCTTATGTTTGCAAGGCCTTTGTTAAAGTGGAACCTACCAAGTCTCAAGGATCCTTGGCTTCCCTAAAGATTACCAGAGTTTATACTTTCGACATAACAAAGGCTGAGCAGATTTTTGACCACCTACTTGCAGACAAGATGTTCAGATTCTTGGTAGGGCACAAGATTCCATTGCCAAAGGAGCTCAAGAATAAAGAATACCATAAGTACTATAACTCTTGGAATCATACTACAAATAATTGTATTACTTTTAGAAATGATATTCAGGACGAGATAGATAAAGGAGAGTTCAGGTTTCCTAAAAAGAAAAAAGAAGCAATGGGAGTAGATATAGATCCTTTCCCGAAGTAGTTGGCCACCAATATGGTCACGGTTGATATGAAAGGCTGTCCTAGAATAAAGGCCAAGAGAATTGAAGGACTTGCTAATCCAAATCATTACAAAGAAGAAATCCCCAAAACTATCCCAATCCATGATGTGTGGTGGGATCATGAGATAATTCCTACAAGGAGAAAATAGAGCTATTCACAAGAGCATCATGTATGCAAAGGATGTGCCCAAAAGATACTGGAGGAAAATCTAGTTAGAGAAAAAGATTGGTCTAAAAGTCCACCCAAAGAGAAAGAGAGGAAATTAGTTTTTCAACGTCTCCAACACCTGGGGGTAAGACGACAATTCTTTAGAGGAACATCAGGCCCGGATAACCAAGAATAGTAAAACCATTAGTATCACCACCAAGGCAGTGGGTAAGGGTTACTCACCCAAAGTTTCCTTAACCAAATAGGATCATATCCAGATCTCATAAATGAAAAATGTAAAGAATGAGGCAGGCTAATTGCAGAATGATGGAAGCAACCAGCGAGCACCCAGAAGGTAATAAGAGGAGGTTGATACAATTTTGGACAATTCTTGTATATGCATTCAGGCTATGCAAGACTCAAGGAATAACAATACAAGATCAGCTAAGTTCTAATAAAGTGTTCTATTCCAACAAAGAAAGAGAGCCCATGAATTGTAATATGATTTTCATCCTACTGAAAAACTTCATGGCTAAAGAAGGACAACCCTCTTTTATAGTAGGAGATGTCGAAGAGCAGGGAGGGATAGTGGAAATCCTACCAAAATCTGTTAATAAAGAACATGATCCACTTTTAATCTTGAAACTCAAGAAGGAGAACCTGTATAAAGCGTTGTTTTTGAAAGCCCCTCAAAGGAGATGACACTGCACATCCAGCCTTTGTGCATTACAAGGCATATTAATGAAGTACTGATCAATAGGTTGTTAGTAGATAATGGCTCAACAGTAAACTTAATGCCCATAGCTGTATTCAACACGATTAGAAAAATTGAGCAGGATTTGTTACCATTAAATGTGAGCATATCAGATTTTGCTAGAGGAATCACATCATCCCAAGGTATTATTGTTGCTAACCTCACTATAAGGAGCAAAACATTGACTACTCCCTTCTTTATGATAGAATCTCATTCTGCTTATAATTTGTTACTTGGGAGGGATTGGATCCATGCGTGTATAGCGGTACCATCAATATTACATAAATGTCTGGTATTTTAGAAAGATCAGGACATTGAAGTAGTTTAGGCAGACAAAAGGAATTTCTTGGCATCAGCCAATCATGTTGAGGCGAGGTTGTACGATGATGATATTGGTCCCATGAAAGTGATTGACCTAGATAAAGAAAGCTGTCCAATAGCTGTGATGTTGTCCAACAAAATGTCAATGGAAGAATTGAGAGACATCTACAAATAGGTAATCGGCCTCATATTTCCAAAGTGAATAGGCCGATTACTCCTTTTCTCCAAATAGTATCTAATGGAAGTACAACTGACAGGAACTGAATAGGCGGATGCATTGCAGGCCACCTTTAATAAGCTAATTGCTCATTTATATGAAGAAACATTGTATGACCTGAGTGCAAAGGAGGAAGGAGCTTTGACTAATACAACTGAAGTAATTTTTGAAGACAAGTTACACGTGGAGGAAATACAGTTAGAAGAATTGAAAGCCGCTCCAACCAAATTACATGATCTCAACACTGAAGTACAAGACCCGTTAGAGGAAATCAATTTGGGAAGAACCGAAGTTCCTAGAGTGGACTATATAAGTTAACTGTTGCCTGAGGTGGTTAAAGAAGAGCTAATGGAAGTCCTCACTCGATACAAAGATTGCTTCGCATGGGATTATAACGAAATGCCCGAATAATCTAGCCAACTAGTTGAGCACAGACTCCCAATAAAGTTTGGATATCACCCTTTTAAACAGGCATCGAGAAGAATGTCAATGAAGGTCACATTATTGATCAAGGAAGAGTTGGAACGACTTCTAAAGGCAAGCTTTATCAGAACATCCAAATATGCTGAGTGGCTTTCAATTGTTGTTCTAGTAGTAAAGAAAATTGGTAAGCTCAGGGTATGTATTGACTTCAGAAACCTCAATCTAGCTACTTCTAAAGACGAATATCCAATGCCAATAGCAAATTTGTTAGTAGACGATGCAGCCAAATATAAAGTCATGTCATTCATGGACAATCATTCAAGTTACAACCAAATTCTTATTGCGGAGAAAGACATGCCTAAGACAGCTTTTAGGTGTCCGGGAGCCTTGGGATCATATGAATAGACCGTCATGCTGTTCGGCCTGAAGAACGCAGGAGCTACATATTAACGTGCTATGAATGCTGTGTTTCATGAAAATTTATATTGATGATGTTGTAATAAAGTTTGATTCATATTTTTAACATCTTGAAAATTTAGTTATGGCTTTTGAACGTATGAGAAAATATCAGTTAAAGATGAATCCTTTAAAGTGTGCATTTGGTGTAACAACCAAATTTTTTTGGGGGTTTCTTATACATCAAAGAAGGATAGAGGTCGATAGTAACAAGGCCAAATCAATAATGGAAGCAAGGCCACCCATTTGTAAGAAGGAATTACAATGGCAATTAGAGCAGATTAATTTTCTTAGATGGTTTATTTCAAATTTGGCAGGAAAAGTCCATGTATTTTTAGGGTTGTTGAAGTTAAAAAAAGAAGAAGAGTTCAGATGGGATTCGTGTCACCAACAGACCTTTGACAACATTAAAAGGTATCTTGGTAGCCCTCAGTACTTGCCCCACCAATCAAGGGAAAATCAATGAAACTTTATATTTCAACCTTAGAAAGATAGTTGGGAAGCCTTTTTGCCCAAGATAATGAAGCAGGAAAAGAACAGGCAATATATTATTTGAGCAGACTGCTAACTCCTATAGAATGTAAGTACTCCTCAATTGAGAAGTTATGTCTTATCTTATATTTCGCCGCTTTAAAATTGAGGCATTATATGCTACATGTACCGGTCTATTTGATATGTCGCATGAATTTAATTAAATATTTGTTATCTCAGCATTTCCTTAAAGGGCGACTTAGTAAATGGTCTCCAGACATAATAAAATTCTCATTTCATTATATACCACAAAAGGCCGTCATGGGACAAGCTTTGGCTGACTTCTTAGTAGATCACCCTTGCCTAGAAGTAAAAGAAGAGATGGACATAAGAATGAATATATCCATGATCAACTTCGTACCATGGACACTTTACTTTGATGGTAGCAGAGCAGAGAATATGTAAGGATGTGGGATTATTATCATTTCACCAGCAGGATTGGAGACAAGAATGTCATTCCAATTTGCTTTCAAATGTTTGAATAACGAAGTTGAATATGAAGCAGCTATTATCAAATTAGAAACCTAAGAGATATGGCAGTGCATTCTGTTCATGTTAAAGGCAATTCATTGCTGGTGATAAACCATCTAGAGAGAGTATACAAGTGTCATAGTGAGGAGCTAATACTGTATTATGTGATGGCCATATAGATGATGGATGATTTTAATGATGTCATGATATCATATATCCCTAGAAGATTCAATGAAGAAGCAAATGAGTTAGCACAAATGGCTACTGGATTACGAATTTCTTGTGGGATTTATCACAAAATCGTGACCGTCCATAAGAAGATTCTACCTTCTATTAGAAGGAGGCCAGAAGCATTACAAGCCTTTCCCATGGATATTTCTTATGATGAGGAAGATTAGAGAACATCAATCATTTCTTTCCTAAGATGCCCTTCAAAGGTTTATGATAGAAACACCGGAAGAGGGTCGTACACTACATCATGATAGAAGGGGAATTGTTCAGAAAAGTCTGAAAGATGATTTATTACTGAAGTGTTTGTTAAAAGGCAGAGCAATGAAGGTCATGGCAGAAGTACATAAGGGGATTTGTAGGGCTCATCAGGCTAGAAGGAAAATAAGATGGTTAATGAGGAGGTATGGACATTACTGGCCTACTATATTGGGAGATTACGTTAGATACGCAAAGGGTTGTCAAGCTTGCCAAGCACATGGTGTAGTGACTTGGTATATTTTATTTAATTGATTAATTATTTTTTCATAATTAACATTTTCGAGGACAATTTGTAATTTATTTTTTTGGGTTCCAAAAATTTAATAATATAAATTAAAATTAATTAAAATCAAAATTGAGGATAAATTGTATAAAGGTGTATAAATAAATAAATTAGATAGATTTTGGGAGATTCTAGAAAAATTGAGAATGAAGCAAAAAAAAGGGGTATGTTTTTCATCTCAGTCGAAGCTGAGATATAATCCTAGAAGCTTCATTGACAGAGATGAACAGAGAGAAGACATAAACGAGCCAGGTGCTCAACTCGCAACCAGCCACGCCACCGCGACGCCTCCCTTCGCCCACCACCGTGCCGCCGGCGCCGCCTTCCCCACCCTTCCCCGTCGGCGACCACACCCCTAGCCTGTGCGTCCCCTCTTCTTATTCTTTCTTCGATTTTTCGTTCATCCATGGAAAGAAACCACCGAAAGCTCGAAACCACCCTTCTCACTAGAAATGAAGGGTCCTCCACTCGAAATGGCAAGCTACCGACTGGGATTCAAGTAATGCATGTGAGAGTACTGCACTAAGCCCTCTTGAAGCTGAAAATGAGGACTGGCAAAAAACTTAGGATTTTAGAATTTGGGGCTTTAGGTGATTTTAGCTCTTATGAGGTAAGATATTGACTATTCTTAATGAATTGCTAATTATATGAGTTGATTTTAGTTAATACCTTGAAATCATAAAATCTAAGAGGTTTTACTGAAACCTTAGTTAGATTTATGATGTGTATGGTTGAATTCTATGATTGATTGAATATGGAGATGAAATTAGAGCAATTAATGAGTCAATTAACCTTAGTAACTTACTAATTTGTGAGAATGAGTTAGAATGTTGGTTTAATTTTAAGTATTCAGAAGCTTTGTATGTGCAAAACGTGATTTGGTTGGTATGGGTATGTGGCCAAGTGAAGATATGATGAAATTGGAACATATAATGAGTTGCTTAGACATTGTAACTTGGAGATTTGGGAAGTTAGAGTTAATCTTATAGTTTGATCTAAAGATTGGATAAAATATGATAAGACCCTATGTTAAGCAATTATATGATATCTAATTCATTGAGAATGAACAAAATTTTGGAGTTTGCGCCTTTCTTATTGGATATATTTATGTATGGATGGTTGAACTATGAAATTGAGTAAATTGAAGGAATAATTGGATGACAAAGGTTTTAACTTAAATCTTGATGGGTTATATTTGGGTGGTTAAATGTATACTTTAATTGTGAAACTTGGAATGTTGATCAAGAATTTAGTTAATTCATGGTTTCATTTAATTGTTGATTTGAAATTAATTCAAATAATAATAATAATAATAATAATAAAATATAAATAAACTCCTCGAGCGAGATTTGAAGTTTAATCAAAATTGTTAGATGTAGAATTTAACTTGTGAGATGTGGAATCATAAAATTTGAATTAAATTCTGCATTAACTTAATTGATAATGGATAAAAGTGGTAGAATATTGGAAGATAAAATTTGGAATAATTAATGGGTGGTTTAATTTAGAAAATTGAAAACTTTCTACGCCTAAATCCTTGTTTGGATGATGGTTTAAGAAAATCGGGTTAAATGTTGATATTAGAACCCTTAAATGTTTACTTAAACCTTTTAACTTGGTAAATTAAATATTGAAAACTAAATGGATAATTTGAACTCAACTTTGGGAAAACTTTGTGCGCAGGCTCTAGTTTAGGCTGTTGTGAAGTTTAAATTTTCATGAAAATTGAATTCATAACATAGATTCAATTTATTGGGTTTGCAACCTCCAATGGTAAATTTGCATGTGAGAAGGTGATGAGCATGGAGAGTAAAACTCAGAGTTTAAGTTTGTGATCTAATTTAAAGAAGTGTCATACACTAGGATTGATGATCCACTCATTTGGTTTAACTCATAAGTTAACTTAGATGAAGAGAAGAGCTTAATCTCAAGTCCTGATTACGGATTTTATGGTTTGAGATTACTGTGGTGATTTGTGAAACTTTAATACAAAAATCCAAGTTTCGATGTAGCGGCATGTGGTTCCATCATAATTAAATTAAAGAATAGGTTTGAATCATGCTTATATATATACATATATATTGCAATTAATTTGGAATTATCGAACAAAGAATTGAAGCCAGTTTAAGAGTAAATTAACTTAAGGTGGGGAATTTATATCATAACTTAGACCGATGAGGGGTGATATAATATGAGTGAATGATAACTATTATGAATATGTTATAGTGTGCCTAGCATATATGCAGTCATGCGATGGATCTAATGGTGATGAATTATTGTGTGTTTGTGAATAAGTTTAATGAGACATTAAAGGTAGTAATTGGATGCATAGTTTGAGCAGATGAAACTTAATTGTTGAATCAACTTAGTTTCCTGAAATTAGACCGAGGGGTGAGTTATAATATATAATGCCTGAAGTTATAATAAAAGTGGAAATAAAGTAAAGGTGAATTAGAAATAAATCGTTGGTATGAAACATGAAACATGATATGAGGTTTATACTATCTAAATGAAGAAATGTGACAAACACGATGGTTAGTAAAGTTTGAGTTTATAACATTAACGTGAACTTTGTGACATGAAGAAGGGTGCATGTGAGACCCGGACCAGTCTCTTTTTGAGACTTATATGTATATATGATGTGTTTTGCATATATATGTCTGCGGTGTATGATTTACTCGTTTTGATGTATGTTTATACTTATCTGAGCATGCGGGGTTGGTTCCTAGGGTTGTAGGGAGTTGCCGTGCGAATTTTGAATTTTTTTTTTTAAAAAAAAAGATATTTTGAAAATCTATAAATATCGGAATTTAGATATTTTCTAAAAAGATATTTTGAAAACTTAACTCCTATGTTTCCTCCGAATTCTCTCTGCCTTCTCTCTAATTTCTCGGGGGCCCGGGGCTTGATTTTTGATAAACCAACTATTGATCCTTGGTATCGGCATCGAGGGCTTCGCGTCTATCCAGTCAGAATTTGATTCCGGCGAAGCTCGATTTTGCACGTGGATCGAGGCGTCGGATTTTTGACCCAACGAGGTAGGATTTTAGATTCTACTATTGTATAAGGGATATATATGTAATCTTATGATGTTTTACCATTTAAAAATGCATGACAAGATGATTTGTGTTTTAGATCCAGTTTTGAGTTAAAATCGTTTTTTGGCTTTTGGGTGGATGAAACCGTGTTTTGAGGGTTTCTTTTGTGGCTTTATGGTAAGCTTGGGCTTACATATCCTTGTGGGTAT